>OMLM01001661.1:0-10015 GCA_900302695.1 Helostoma temminkii | reverse complement strand
CCATCACTGACGTCCACCCGGAGGATTCTGGCTTTTATATCTGTCAGGCCATTAGTGTAGCAGGAAGTGTTTTGACCAAGGCGCTGCTGGAAGTGGAGGGAGGTAAGACTTTTGTCCACACAGTCACGTTCTTACCTGGGGGAAATGTATTCTTTATTCTGTACCATTAGCTAATGAGGGCGAAACATTAATTACTCAGTAGGTGCAATGAGGCTCATGAAGACCAAGAAGGAACACAGTTAGAGACCCTATGCTGTATGTGTAATGAATTTCAGGCTTCATTTTCTTCCTCAGGGAGCTTGTAAGAACCAGATTTAATATTTTATTTTCCTCTTTATGCAACCTATTGTTTTATGCTTACCAAGCATCTAAAGTATTTTCGCTCTTTATTCATGTTTTACCTGCTTCTCTCCACTGTATGGCTAATGAGAAAACAGATGAAAACCCTAACATTATATACTGCTTCCTTCCTTATGACCGGTAGGCCCTTCAGGTCGTGTCCCACCGATCATTCGCCAGGGCCCGGCCAATCAGACCATATCTCGGGGAGCAACGGTGCGGCTGCACTGCCACGTAATTGGTGGTCCCTCGGTCAAGATTTCATGGGAGAAGGACGGTGAAAAAATACAAGGAAATAAACCTCGAATGACCTTGATGGACAATGGCACTTTGCAGATCACAGACATAAAGGTGTGTGTTTGCATTAAGTGGGTGTCATTTATTGGAAAGGGCACAGAAAGGGTGGCTTCTGAAAGGTGTTTGCTCTTTAACAGTTGCAAACATAGCCTATGTGACTGATACAAAAAGCTGCAGAGAATTGTGTTAACATTCACGTATGGTCTCTGACCTCCTTTTACTTTCACTCCAACTCACATGGCAACATATTTTTCTTCCTCATTTCCTTTATACATTCTGCTTTCGTTTGTAAAATTAAGGTGAGCCTTAGTTTCAAAGACCAATCTCTTGAAGGCAGTGCATATCTCTCCAGTGCAATTATGTGGTCATGCGGTGTGTAATTGTAATGTTAATGAAGGTACTTGTTTGTAAATGCTAATGTGTTCTGCTTTGATGAAAGAGCAGTCAGCAGCCCCATTGTGCTACAACTCCACCTGGAGGTCAGTCAATACAGCCGGACGGAGTAAAAAGCAGCATCTTCTTCATTAATTTACTTGCAATAGATGACAAATAGTCTTAGCAGCAATTAAATCTCCTGGCTGGATTGTGCTTATTCATTTCCACTCTCATCCTATTTCTGAGCTGTGGTGCCTCAGCAAACTTGAAACATTAACATTTGGTCCAATGCACCACTGTGGCGGGGGGAAATCTGCCATGCTCAATGGAACAGAAGACATGCATTAGTGTGGCATCAAGGGAATGACGAGGAAGGAAAAAAAGAGTGGATACAGAGATGACAAGCAAGGGACTAAAAATATTTACCCCGCTGATGCCCTTACCCGCTCTCAATATTTTAGCAGTAGTTGGAGTAATATGAAGAAGTTCACCTGCCCACATGCTGCGCTGTCTGTCAGCCAGAGGTCAACACTGCGGTGGATGATCTCATATGGTCTGATGATAGTTCCAGCAGACTGGCTGTCATCCAGGGCAGTGCCGGAGCGAACACCAAGTGTGTCAGTGAAGCATGCAGGTGAACACAGTTCATAAAAAACAGGAGGGCAAGTAGAGTATAGTGGTATAGTGCCTTTTTTGGAGGAAATTGCTAATTTTCTTCTCCATAGGAGAAAAGAGCCATTATCACCCTTACATCTCAAAGATTACTCCTGCCTCGCTTATTTTTCCTCGTGAATTTTAAACATATCAGAAACATATCAGCCAAAATAGCAACAAAATGATACTGAGACAACATTTGCGCATTTTATTTACCGAGCAACATTTCAGCTAAATTCCTCTGAGCTGGCAGGTAAGCATTTAGCATTTAGCAGCTAAAGATCCATATATAAACACAGCTAAGAGTAAATTTCTTCCTTTTTTTGTTTTCTTTTTTTGTAATAAAAAAGACAAAAATATACTGATATAAACTATATAAACCAGTGTGGACGGTAAAGAGTTTGATTGCCGCTAGCACAAAAGACTTCCTGCTGCTGTCAGTCCTGCACTGAGGTGAAATCAGTCTCTGACTGAAGATGCTCTGCCAAAACACCTCCAGGTTGTACAGTGGGTGAGAGTCAGTGCTCTATATACAGTTCAGTGTCTTAAGCATTCTCACCCCAGCTACCTGCTGAACTCTCCAATAGTGGAGCTCACCTTTTTGATCAGTTTATTTAGCTTGTTTCTGTCCATACAACAACGCCTTCCAACACACTATAACAAATAACTTGCCCAATGACGGTTCCTATTCATGGTACATATCTAGCCAAGTACAGATTGTGTGAGCTGGGGGTGCCAAATATGACACATGGGAATAAGATGGGGGATGGGGACAATCTGAAGTACAGTTTCAGTGTTATGAGTACAACAGGCTACATGTACTATATTATGTAGGAATATCATACACTGAAAATAGTAGTAACCTTCAGTGTTGTATGTGCAGTCACATGGGGTTGTGTTGCATGGTGGCATGGTATATGCTGTTTCTATTAAGGTGATCTTGATTTTGTTATGCTATTAATTTTCATTAATTAAGCATCAGTAGGGTGAATGTTATTATTGTCCTCATCTGACACCTTACAACCAATATACTACAATATAAAAATGGGCTCCGGTTGCAGACGTCGCTGCCAGAGCTCCAGCTCAGCCCTGTCTTCTGAAGCGTCAGCAGTTATGAGGCTGTCACACATCACGTTGAACATCACAGATTTCAGACCCGGTCTTACACTGACCAACAAGAGGTAGAATGTATCTCCTGTTCTTTGACATTATACACAGAAGCAGACTGATATGCCTCAGCAGTTCAGCAGCCTTTCCTCACATAATGAATTATGGAAGATTAAAAGTTTCTCTCTACCCTCATTGGTAACTGTGTTGCTCCCTTTATCATTGTATTTTTGAAGTAAAAGTAAAATCAGCCTGGCACCATTCATCCTGACTTCAGTATGACTTCTCTGCAGGTTGTTTGTGTGCAAGGGGTTTAGGTCAATAAGTCTGCTACAGAAGATCTAATCAAGTTACTGCCGACATGCCACATCTATAATGAGCAGCGCTCTTGTCAATTTAGACCATACATTAACCAGCTTCTGTGTATAATGTCAAAGAACAGGAGAAGAATGCTTATGCTTTGTCAGGGTGTAATGTGAATGTCCAGGCCTGGACTCCGGCCCCGCCCAGTTCAACTGACAGTGTAGCCCAGGGGATGTAGGTATGGGCAACATGTCAATTAATAATATAATATATATTTTCCCCACTCACAATATTTCAATTGTTTGATATTCTTATGTAATACAGTACAAGTAGCCTGTGTGATCTTATGTCAGGTCTGTAATGGTATGTTGTATTTAGAACATCGAAATCCTTCAGATGAACTTCACTGTAATCAAATGACAGGTAATCTATCATATTTGAGGAACATGAATGATCTTGTTCTAACGCTTTAATAACTTATAGCCACGCATTAAACTATCTCATTCCCACATGTTTATAAGTCGTGGCCATGCATAACGACATAAATACCTCATTCTCACGCCTTAATATATCATGGCCACAGGGTTTTTTTTTCTCTCCCAAACGTCACCAGGGGGACGCTGTAAAATGAATATGAGAATGACAATAAACATGGTGATGCAGTTTATTATACATGACATATAAACACTACAGCAGAGCTGAGCTGAGCTTGTGATGAGCAAGAATGCTGCTGCCTCAGTTGCACACTGAGCATGTTGCATCCTTAAGAGTCCAGGACTTGAATTTGCCAAATCTGAACTCTCTGGTGTCAGATCCACAAAAATGTACATGGGATTGCAAAGACAAACAAAGTGTTGTATGTAAAATATAAATCTAAGGTATCTACTGCTTGTAGCTGTCAAATACATCTAATAGATAAAGCTTTTGGAGTTGAATATAAAGTAACCTGACACGGAAATACCTAAAAACTAAAGTTAAACTTTCCACATTCTGTCCACCATTTCCAGACAAAATGAGAATCTATTATTGTAAGTAGGAACATGATTTTGCTTTCTTCTTCTATTCATCCTTCAAAATTAAAAACTTCTGTCACCTTTTTGTCCCGATGTCTGTCTCAAATGTTGACTGCTGTTCAACAGGACACAGACTCAGGGATGTACACATGCATGGCATCCAGTGCCACAGGGGAGTCGAGCTGGAGTGGCATGTTAAACATCAAAGGTACTCGCACCAAAAATTTTCACATCCTGTCTTTTCTGTTACACCTCAGAGTCAGAGAAATTAGACGTCTGTGTTTAGATGTTAGATTAGATGTCTGAAACCACACACTCTGCCCGTGGTGTTTTGTATCAGAGCACAGGATATAGCCAGTACCGATCAGAATCAATCTCCTGTTGGCATATAAATATTTTTTCTGTTACAGAGAATGGAGTTTCTTCAGTATCCAGAGTTTCTGAGTTCATACAGCTTCCAGGGCCTCCGCAGAAGCCTATAGTGACGGAGGTGACCAAAAACACTGTCACCCTCACCTGGCAGTCCAACCCTCATGAAGGCGGGGCCGCTGTCACCTCCTACATTATTGAAGCTTTCAGGTATGTAGTGGCACACATTTGCATGCTGGAAGTAAAAACAAGTAAAAAGACATTTGCCAAACAAAATTTATATAATAATAAAGAAAATAAAGCAGTCTCACTAATAATATAACTTGTAATAAGGTTACAAAATGTTGAATAAGAATTAAACATTATAACAATCTGTATGTATGAAGACTGAATGTATGAACACTGAAACTGGGGTCCCACAAGGTTCTGTACTGGGACCAAAACTTTTTTTTTTGGTATAACAATGACTTATGTGAACTCTCACAGATGTTGTTGATGATACTGTTTTTTAGTTCAGGAGACAAATTAAAATCTTTAATAGAAGGTATAGAAAATGAGATGGTTATATAAAAAAAAGTTTACTCACAATAAGTTGTCATGATATTTGAGCAAAACTAAGTCAATGATTTTTTAGCAACAAACTACTAAGTAAATGTGCATTTCTGCGTATGGAGTTATATTGTGGAATTAATTAGAGGACAATTGAAAGGGTCATCCGAATATTTAGTGTTAAAAAAAATATATAGAGAGAAAAGAATTCAAAAATATGAAGTTAAATTGAATACATATATTCCACATATTACTTGCATAAAATGTTATTATAAGAGTTGACAGACTGTTTTATTGTTATGAATCTTTATTTGAGAAAAGGGCAGATAATAATAAGTTTTCTTTTTTCTGCTCCTTTCCAATCATGTATATGTACAAATTCGAAATTATATTTTGGCGATGATGTCTTATTGGATTTGTACATTGAATGAAATGAAAATGAAACGAAATGAAAAATAAAAACCTAATAAAAGCATGAGAGAGTAGAAATAATAACATGAGATGCGACTACAAAAGTGAATACATAATGTGATGGGAGTAAAGAACCACTAACACACATTTAAAAGTATAAAAGTGGGCTTTGACATTTAAAAGCAGACTCACTCTTTAATATTTATTTATAACGCTGTAGGAAAACAGCACTTATACTGTGTCTTACATCTCTTCTGCAACTGAGGCAAATTCATTCCTCGACTAGATCTTGTGAGTTCCTCTTTCTTGAAGTTAACAAATTTAGCGCACAGCTTGATAACAAGATTTAAATCTGAACATGAATCAATTTATTTATTTTTTTAAATTTAATTCCACCTCACTTGCACGTGAAATGTGACATATCTGAGTGAAATGCAGATCCTATTTTATATCCTAATTCCCCATACGGTATATATACATTGCATATTCAATCCTACATCTTATCCTTTTACAGTTTTATCCTTATCTCTCATTTGTGGTTTATACGTTTAAAGCTGCTTTATTCCATTTTCTGTTGGCAGCATGATGCTCTTATCCTTTTAGTATTTTATCTTTATATGCATTGTACAAGTTTGACCCTGTCAAAATGATATTTGGTTTTTGGCGTAATGAAAAGACAATGAAATCACTCTCAATACATCTCCTCACCACTGCATAAATGAATGAATGAATGAATGAATGAAACTTAATCATGCTACTTTGCTACAATACTTTGACTTTTGTATGTGATAAACCTCTGCAAAGGTCTCACCCTCTTGTGAAGTACCTGTAGCCATTTTACCTGTATCAATACTGCTTTCCTTGGCATTGAAGTCTTTTTCATTTAGAGTCAATAGAGTGTGGAACTAACTTATCTCTGCCTGAGGGAGAGACATTTGTGTTAAGTGATGTCAGTGATACCGTGCCACTCACTGCATCAGTATTTAGCCATGGCATCCTGACGGGAGCTGCAGCAGCTCTAACAACCAACCAAAAGACTTAAGCGAGACAGAGAGTGAGTGAAAGAGGAGACAATTACTGCAGCGGTCAGCTCAGCAGCCCTGTTCTATCCTGGGGCAATAGGAGGAGAGGATGCCAGCCAAGTCAAGAGACAGTTCACTCATTACGAAAGCAGAGAGGGGAGAAGAGAGGGTATAGAACAAGTGTACAAATGAGAACACACACACACAAAAGTCCAGTTAGGTCTGTTTGGACAGAAAGCTCAGTGTGGCAGACTTGCATGCAGAGTTAATGATTAAGATCCACTCCCTGTAGCACGCTCCACAAGCAATAAATTCCTTGGAAGTGTTTGTTTTCAGACATCAGCAGGAACAAAGGAAGAAATATGAGGCAGTATTTTTTCGTCTTACTATCGCTGTCCATAGTATTTAGTACAAAGAGACGCATTCATTTCTGTTTTATATTTAAAAGAGATGAAATCTTGATTTATGTAAAAGCAGGCATTATGGGTTCCACTTTAAACGCATCTACAGATGCACATTAAAAAAAAAAAAAAAAAAGCAGGATTGACTCGATTTAAATGGCAAAAGTGTTTCTCCAGAGAACATTTGGTGAGAAAGGTTGCGGAGGAGGAAGCACTGATCATAGGAAAACGTTGTGGCCTGCTTTTTGTAATTACTGCACCATTTTCTCCTCTGTGGAGTTGGGAAAAATGTTAAATTGTGCCCATGCTGTTTGATAGTCCTTGTCTCTGTTCAGCATCAGGTTCTTGTATCCTCACTGAAGCCACTCAGAAACCGTTGTTGTAAGCCTTTGCAAAAAACAGAAGGAATAAAGCTGGCGATGTATTTTTAGATGTGCAGAACCTCATGAATCCAAGAAGCACCTAATCCAACAACATTTATTTGTTCAGTCATTCAATATATTTATTTAAAGCAATTGCTTGACATTTTTGTTCACTTTCTACCCGCGAGTTAGATCTGTTTATATTAAATCCGTAGCTGCAGACAGAACAAGGCTTAGCTTAGTTTAGCATATCATTTCATAAGACTGAAACAAGCTATGAACAATTTAACACTTTCCTTTTTTATAAGTTTACCGAAAGTGTTAAATAGTGTTGTGTTCGTTTGGACAGAGACAGGTTAGTTTTTTCCTCCTTCCTAAACTAATTCTTCACCCTCAGCTAACGGGCGAAAACATCATAGTTAGCATACAGACACTACTGGGCGTTCTTTTTACTCACAGCACTCACCCATAAAGAAATTCAGTTATTTTAGTAGAGATATGTTCTAAAATATATCTTATTATGAAAAGCTCCAGTTGAGGTCAGATTCACATCATCTTTACCGATTTCACTGGCGTCTTTTTGATTGGTAAGTTCACAGCATTGTTGTTAATTTCCCCAAATGGCTGTGCAGAATGCGACGGAGTGTAGCAGACCATAGCATAGCAGAGCAGGGAGCAGGAGCTGGGTCACGCAGAGTGGATTGATTTAGAATCTCATCACTGCTTAAGTTACATATTGTAGCTTTAAACATGGAAGCTTGACTAATGCTGAAATTACAAATTGATTAAGCAACTCTTGACAAAGCAAATGTAATAATCAATTACATGTTATTAAATTATCAATGATTACAGTATATCTGTTTCCTGTTGTCTTCTCAAAGGTGAAAAATGGCTTTGAGTACATGAAAATTGATCTTTAAGTTTTTGGTCTCTTGTCATGTCACCTGTGTTCATGGAAATTGTAATTTGTAATTGTACACCTGTTTTTATCTGCCCAAAATAATTTATCAGTTAATCAAAAGACAGATTACCAGATTGGAATAGTGAAGGTTTAAAAGATAAATAAATAAAAATGGTAGCAAACATACGTGATATTGCATGTTTTTTAGCCCATATGAAAAATTCTGATCTCTTTTTCTGACATTTGCTGTTCCACTTTCATCCGTCTCTGCTATCGGGCTATCAGCAGTGGGCAAAGAGTTGTGATCAAGCCCATTACATTACCTTGTTATCTCAGAATTGCATGATAATGAAGCCGTGCTATCAAGATAACAGGAGCGAAAAAAAGTTCACACAGACGTCAGAGTATCGGCTATTATAACAGCACTTTATAGAAAGCCTATAAACTGTGTTTAATTATTAGTGTTCTTTTAAAAGAAGCAAGTACCCTGTGATAAAGATCTCGACCTTCAAGTAAGAAACCATCATCTGACCTACACCAAATCCTATTTGAAACCAACTCAAGATCAAATGTACTCATTTTATGTCACAGCGATCACAAAAATACTGTAAATTGATGTTTTGAGATAATGAAATGTTGTCAGAGTTTCATATGACAAAATTACACTGTTTTTCCTGCAGCCAGTCAGTGGGCAGCACCTGGCAAACCGTTGCAGACCATGTGAAGCAGGAGAGGCACACAGTTGTTGGACTCTTCCCGAACACGGTTTATCTCTTTATTGTCCGAGCAGTCAACTCTTATGGCCTCAGTGACCCCAGTCCGATCTCAGAGCCTGTCAGGACACAGGGTGAGTTACATAACCAAAATACATACTTTTTGTGTTTGTACTTTTGTTTTCTATCTAGTACTGGCATCAGTTACCCAACCCTGATTTCATTTTTAGTTTAAATAAGATATTAAGGAATTTAGGGTGTAGTGGTGAAGCAAAGATAATGTGCTATGCTTAAAGAAAAATGCTTTGCATGTGGAGTCTCAAGACTAATTGCTTTCTCAGTGTGATCCTCTTCTGCCCTGAGCAATATTCAGTTTCATCAAAAAGCTTTTTCCTTTTTTTGCTGATTAGCTGCTATTCAGCTGTGTTTTTACCCCTAGACTGAATTAATTTCTTTGCTGTTTCAGATGGGAGTCCAACAGAACAGGGTGTCGACCACAGACAGGTGCAGAGAGAGTTAGGGGAGGTGTCTGTTTACCTGCAGAAGCCTGTGGTTCTCTCTCCTTCCAGTGCCAAGATTTCTTGGACTGTGAGTTGAATACTTGGCTGATGAAAAGGTCTACTTTTCAAAGTCAGCTTGCAGTGTGTGGAGGACACGCTAATCTGCAAATATTAACTTCAAAAACTCATCCAAACATTATGTGTCACAAACAGATTAACTTGACGTACAAACACAGACAGTTCTGCTTTTGATTACTGATGTTAATGTGAAATGTTTATGTATTTTTCGTGTCTTGGCTTTTTGCAGGTTGCACGTCATTCTCGGTATGTTCAGGGTTACCGTGTATTTTATCGGACCATTGGCAGCTCCTGGTTGGTCCAGGATGTTGAGGAAACGTCTGACCACAGTACCATCTTAGTAGATCTGCACAGCAATACAGAGTATGAGGTCAAGATACGTCCTTACTTCAATGAATTACAGGGACATGACAGCCTCATGGTTCTGCTGCGTACACCTGAGGAGGGTAAGAATTAGGAAAAAACACTTAAGAATAATAAGAACTAGCAATAGCTGATTACTGTCCTAATGTTTACACAGAGAGCAATGACCATAGTAAATCTGAATTTCAAACATGGAGTCAGTTATCCAGATAAAACTGGATAAATACTAAGAGCACAATGGATTATTTTGTATAATAT
>OMLM01001660.1:0-10530 GCA_900302695.1 Helostoma temminkii | reverse complement strand
ATTTAAATTCTTGGAATATTTTAAAATAAGTCAATACTCTATCATATCTATTTTTTATATTTCATATAATTCCATTTAACTAATAAAGTTTTTTTTATGAGCAATGTTATACTGCTGGTACTGAATTTATTCAACACATAGCCATGCTTTTTGATAAATGCTTACCTTGAGAATATCAAATGATTAATTAAGTTAAAGGACTGTTTTTATTAATGTCAGAGGAGAAAAGACCTTTATGATTTCTGTGGTGAATAGTAGTAGGAGATCATAACTGTGTGTATGAGTAAAAATAAAGACAGTGATACTTGTAGAAAGCTTCACATTATGTAGGTCATTCACCAAGCCAACAACTTCTCAAAAAGAAAAGTAACAAATGCGTTACTGTGATCTTTAGAAATAATTCTAAATGTATAGCCTGTCAAAATGTGAATAAATTGTGGGAAAATGACACATGGACCTGAGAGGGCTGCAATGTGCTAATAATAGTAGGGTGAGTGTTTTTGAATTCGGGCCATAAGAGACACACCCTAACTAGGCAGAAAAAGTATGAGTGTGGTTCCTTTTTCATGCAAGATTAGCAGCATTGACACAGGAAATGAAACTGCTTTAACACCACCGGGGTGGTCGTGAACTGAACTCTTAACTATATAAAGTGGGAAAATGTACTGTTCACAGTTCACAGTTGTCATTTTAAAAAGTGATATGTCTAGAAATGTTTGGAGTTCAGCATGGGCCTAGATTATATTTTTTACTTTAACTGCTGGTGATGGCAGGAAGTGACACAGGGGCAAGAGTGTCCTAAGCAGTAAACGCAGTCCTGCTGACATGAATGGGAAGGAACGCAAGTCTAATCAGCCCCACAAATGGCAAATAAGGCATACTATTGTTGTTCAGGGCAGACGTGGGCCTCAGCCTGCACAGTTATTTTGCAACAGACACGCATGCTGCTGCTCTCATCATCTCTAAGGGGACAGAGAAAATGAGAAATTCCTACACGGTCAGCTTGCTAAGTACAGTTTCAGTTCATTCTCTGGTCAAACTCTTAGGGGTGCATTAAGGTTAAATACATGTATTTGGTTTTTGACATGTCATTTACAATACACAAACATCTGAAGTCACTTAAATGAGAAGTGCCTCACTGGCTATAATAAAAGCTGTAAGAAAATGTGCTACCTTCAGGGACACAAACATACTTCACTTCTATTCTTCTTCAATTCTGCTGCAGCTGATAGGTTAGCAGAAAGCTGACAGGTTGCTTGATACATGACAGGATGTAGCCTCTCTCATGAGAGATCAGTGTTTAGCAGCAGCGCCTCACAAGGCCCAGTCACTGGAGGATGTGGTTACTTCCTGCAGATAAGTTCTATACTGAGACACAGCCACATTGGCACATACACTCATACACTGTGAGACACACAGCATCATGAATTCTAAAATTATCAAAATTAAATTTTCATGATGTGATTGAAGCTGGTTTGCTGACAGAAGGCCTGATTTTTCTGTGGTTACTCTCCAACTGACACAACATACTGGGAATTAATGGACACATTTTGTTCCTGTGTATAGCTAGTTTTATTGAACAGTTGCATAAAGCTGATAAACGGCTGTAAGATAACAGATAACAGTGTCTTTTAGTTATCGTACATCACATTATAGTACACGTCTTTTACAATTATTTTTAAAACTAATCCTGTGACATCAGTCAAAAAAAACTAATTCTGATCACTGACTGTTCACTTACCGTATGCCACGTGTGTAAATGGGCTAAATGTTAAATTGCGTGCTTAAAGAGATAAAAAAACATGAAACAATTTCTTAGACATGAAATCTGTGTACTGATGAAGTGTGATGATTAAACTGTACTTTTGCCAAGATATGTAACATTGATTTCAGCACGAGTTGTAATTTTGTCCAGAATGCTGTCAAAATAACACATTTATTTGCTCTCTTCTTCAGATTAGTGTAAGAGTCACCACAATGGATGCTGAACTGGAGTTTGCCATTCAGCCCAATACAACAGGAAAGCAACTCTTTGACCAGGTATGAGAAAATAATAATTTATATTTTTACTTTCATGATGAGTGTTTGTAATTTCCAATGACTGTAGCAAATTAAGTTGGAAGAATATGATTTAGTTGCTTTAAAAAACACATTTAGGTACAAAGAGTAATTAACCACATTGCCATGTGTTCAACAACAGTGTAATTACCATACAACAACTGATTAATTGCTTGATTGAACATCGGAAAATAGTGAAAAATGCCTATTACAGTTTCCCTGAGCCTAAGGTTATATAATCAGTTGTCTTGTTTTGTTGAACTAACAGTTCAAAATCTAAAAATATTCAATTTATTATAATATAAGACAAGGTAAAGCAGCAACATTTTACATTTGTAAGCTGGAACCATAAAATGTCAGGTATTTTGTAGTGCAGTATTTGTCTGGTTCCAAAAGTACAGATTTTAGGTCTAAAATTATATTTGTATATATTTTATATCAAATATAACACACATTAACATTGCAAATAGCATTTCTTGTCTGCGGCTTGATGATAATAGACCTGTTTTTGAAGGGACCTTATGAGTGTTTGTGGTGACTTAACTTCCGCTTTCATGTGCTGCTTTTTTTTGCTTTAGGTTGTTAAGACTATTGGGCTTCGGGAGGTTTGGTACTTTGGACTCCAATATCAAGATACAAAGGGTTTCTCTACATGGCTCAAACTTAATAAAAAGGTGAGCTCTTCAGTATTTTGTTTCCCAACAACAGTTGTGTTGAGAAACTCAAGTCTATTTGCAGAACTATGACCTCTACCCCTCACCTGTGTTGTGTTTTATTTTAGGTGACAGCCCAGGATGTGAGAAAGGAAAGCCCACTGTTGTTTAAGTTCCGTGCCAAGTTCTTCCCTGAGGATGTGTCAGAAGAGTTAATCCAGGATGCCACACAGCGGCTGTTCTTCCTGCAGGTGAAGGAGGGAATCTTAAATGATGACATCTACTGCCCTCCAGAGACAGCAGTCCTCCTGGCCTCCTATGCAGTGCAGGCCAAGTATGCTGACTATAGCAAGGACGTCCACACACCAGGCTATCTGAACAATGAACATCTGCTCCCTCAGAGGTAACACAAGTTTTAACCTCATTACAGTCCATATCAGATATACGTCACCTTTCAGCCAGAGTTTTATGATACATATTTTTCTATATGACTTCTGACACTTTAATTACTTATGTGCTCAGAGTTCTTGACCAGCACAAACTCAGCAAGGAGCAGTGGGAGGAGAGGATTCAAGTTTGGCACGAAGAACACAAAAGCATGATCAGGTAACCAGTGGCAAACATGGTACACGTGTGTATGCAGGCACACACAGACAATAACTATAGGAGGAAAACACCTTGCTCTTTCAATAAATGTCATTTAAAGACTCTTTTTCGCAGTTACCATATCAGGAAGCCATTTCAGGAAACACTATTTGTAGCTTGAATGTTCCTTTACTTCATTGTTTTGTTCCTCTCAAGACTTGTTTTGAACTTTGTTCTACATTTCACACATCTCCAGGACACCTCGAGCTCAGTGTTGTCTGTTTATGTCTGTACAGTAATCAGGCTGGGTCAGATAGAGTGCAGACTACTCTGTGCCTCTTAGTCAAAGCTTGAACATCTCAGACTTTGGTGCTTTTATAATCAATCTCCAGTGAGAAAGTGCTAATTGTATCTTATTTGTCCACAGAGAGGAATCCATGATGGAGTACCTGAAGATTGCTCAAGATCTCGAGATGTATGGAGTCAACTACTTCAACATCAAGAATAAAAAAGGGACAGAGCTGTGGTTGGGAGTGGATGCTCTGGGACTCAACATTTATGAACAAAATGACAAGTAAGTGATACCCACAATAATGTGATTATTAATTTGACATAGATGCACAGGCCTTTGTTCTTTTATTGGGCTTAAATGTTGCTAATTGCTGTTCAACCTTCTTTGACAGAATGACACCCAAAATCGGTTTTCCTTGGAGTGAAATAAGGAACATTTCCTTCAATGACAAGAAGTTTGTCATTAAACCAATTGACAAGAAAGCACCTGTATGTTAATCCTTATAATAATAACAGAAAATGATTGATAAAATAAAATAATATGTGTTTACATTAGTACTAATAAAATTCTCTTGTGCTGCCACTGCAGGACTTTGTCTTCTATGCCCCTAGACTGCGCATCAACAAGCGCATTCTGGCTCTGTGCATGGGCAACCATGAGCTGTATATGCGCCGCCGCAAACCTGACACCATTGAAGTGCAGCAGATGAAGGCTCAGGCTCGTGAGGAGAAAAATCACAAGAAGATGGAGAGGTAGCATTTGCATGGTGTTGTGAGATCTCTGTAACCTTTAATCTTTGATGTCATTTAGTCATTTCAGGAAATAGCCCACTGGTGTAAATGAACTAAATATTCCCTATTTGTAAAATGTAGCAGACTGACCTGGTTTAGAAATGCATCTATTTGAGTCAGATCGGCTCTATGTAAAAAACACAGGGATGCTTGAACTTGAAACTTTCACATAGCCTGTGTGCAATATGGTGATCTTCTCTTCTACTTTTCTAAGATCCTCCAGATTTCTGTGTAATCTAGTGAATGTTGCATCTTGTGCACTGTTTCTGATTACTGTTTTCTTTAGAGCTCTGCTGGAAAATGAGAAGAAGAAAAGAGAACTTGCAGAAAAGGAAAAGGAAAAGATTGAAAAGGAAAAAGAAGAATTAATGGAGCGATTAAAGCAGATTGAAGAGCAGACTAAAAAAGCTCAACAAGGTGAATGACCTCTCAGTATAAGAAAGCCTTGTCATACTGTGATGAATGGTGGCAGTGTTTTTCATCGCATGGCACTTACCTGTGTTGATTCTGCATGTGTGTGAATGTCTGTTCAGAGTTGGAGGAGCAAACACAGAAGGCTATGGAGCTGGAGCAGGAGAGGAAGCGAGCACAAGAGGAAGCTGGGCGCCTGGAGACTGACCTGAAGCGTGCAGAGGATGCCAAGATGGCACTGCTGCACCAGTCAGAGAACCAGATGAAGAACCAAGAACACCTGGTCAGTTATCAGCTTGATCAATATTTATGAACTACTGGTCTAGTCATTGGCAATAAAACTACGAAGTTGGCTGTAAAACTGTGTGTTCTGATACTTTAAATGTCAATATCAAGAAAGTCATTCTAAGGAAAATGTTGTTCTTTTAGGCCACAGAGCTGGCTGAGCTGACCTCAAAGATTTCCCTCCTGGAGGATGCCAAGAAGAAGAAGGAAGAGGAGGCAGTAGAGTGGCAACAGAAGGTGTGGTCCAAGTTACTACTATTCATAGCAGTACTATAAATACACTACAGATTAAAATTTTTGACACATTTTATAATATCTAATTGGTCAGAAATACAGGGTAGCCATTGTTAATATTGTAAATGAATTGTAGCTGGAAACAGATGTTTTTTAAAGGAATATTTAAATAAAACTACAAAGGCCTATAATATGCAAACAATAGTAGTGTCTTCATTTTCCAATCGTGCATTATGTTTGCTAATTTTTTTAAATTAGTAAGTTTGAATTAAATTACTTAAATTAAATTAAAGTAAATTTATTAATTTAAAAGGATAACAGATTATTAGAAAACCCTTTTGCAATGATAACACAGCTGAAGACATTTATCTTTTGCAAAAACGTGGTAATACCTATATGTGTCCATATTTTTGACTGGTGGTTTATACTATATATTTGTAGTAGCCCGATGTTTTTTTTTATTTGCTTGCATTGTAGATTCAAGTACCACGTAATAAACATTAGTGTTGTAAAACTATAAAATAAGACACTGAAGCATCATGTGGCATCAGGGTGGTTACTCTGCTGAGCCTCAGCACAATACAGATTCACAGCATCTGTTTGATATGCTCCTGGTCACAGAGTCCCTCCATTGTGACACAGTGACGACAGACATTCCTGGGGTCCTGTTGTTGTGTGTTTTTGGGGGAGGGGTGAAAGCTCCCAGCTCGCCTCATGTCTTTTTTGGTAAAACCCGTGTGTACCAGGCCTGCCCCTCCTTTCTTTTCTAACCAGCGTGACTCATGCTGTCTGTTGTGTGACGGCTGTCTTTGTACGAAGGAAATCCTGTTTAACTCTTGGGATATTTTGGCTCATAAGATTACTGGTCCAAGTGGTGGTTTTCTTGGCATAGATTTCTGGCAAATATTCAGCTGACATTCCAATAATACTAACGATTCACTCTTATCAAATAAGCAAAACAATGAAACAAGGTAGAGTAGGAAAATACAATGGTCAATAGGTTTGTCTGTATTTTTACTTCTACTTTCTGTTACAAGTTGTCCTCTTGAGACTTACAGCTGAAATGAATTATTGCTAAAAATATAAACTAAGTTGTTCAACTAGCAGGGTAGACCTGAAGTGATCGGTCACAGGAACACTTCAGGTGTCAGTGACTCTTTTCTAGCATCACTAAGGTTGACATTTTCAGTTTTTAGTGAAATGTCTCTGTAATTATGGGGTGGATTGCTATCCAATGCTTTAATTTGTCATTTAGCGCCATCATCAGGTCAGAACCAGTAGGTTTATAAGCAAACATCTACAAAACAGGCATACCTATTAGGCTCAGCTTTTCCTTTTTAGTACTAATTACTATTGTTATTATCTTATTTTAGCTTTTAAATACACTGAACTAGAATGGTGACCATGATAAACATTATTCCACTGAAATCATAGTAACATTATTGTTATTGTGAGCATGTTAGCATATGCAGACTCGAACCTCCACACCTACATTTCTACCTATTGAATCTCTATTTTTCTTGACAAGATTGTGGTTTAAACTGAAGTGCGCTCTGCTAATACAGCACAGAATCACCTCATAATTCTGTCTTCATTCAGGCAACCATGGTGCAGGAGGACCTGGAGAAGACCAAAGAAGAGCTTAAAAACAAAGTGCTGTCAGCTCATGTTCAGGAGCCCCTCAATGCGGAAAACGAGCACGACGACGAGAACGACGAGAGCAGTGCTGAGGCCAGTGCTGAGTTCACAGATGCCGCCACATACAAGGACCGCAGTGAAGAGGAGCGCATGACCGAGGCCGAGAAGAATGAACGTTTGCAGAAGCATCTACTCGTATGTCTTTACTCATGTTATATATAAAATCAATTTGACTTATCAGTGAATTTGCTTTCATAGCATATATGGCTAAATATAGCTTGATATGTTCATAATAACACTGTGGCTCAAGATACGTTAACACTTTGATGATTGTATTCCCAGGCTTTAAGCTCAGAGTTGGCCAACGCTCGGGACGAGAGCAAGAAAACAGTGAACGACATGATCCACGCAGAGAACATGAAAGCTGGACGAGACAAGTATAAGACCCTCAGACAGATCCGGTCAGGAAACACCAAACAGCGCATTGATGAATTTGAATGCATGTGATGTATGCATTCACCGATGCTAAAGCCCAGCCAGCTGGGCTACTCTGCCTGGACTGCAGTCCTGCCTCACTCAAGCTGTTTTCTCTGTACGCAAATAAATCAGATCCACAACCTGACAAGGGTGCACAGCAAAATGTACAAATATGGATCTGGAAAATTGCATTTGTTATAATTCCTAACATTGAATTTAGACAAGTCACTGGTTGAAAAGGGACATACTGTATTTTATTAGTACATTATGTAGCATTTTAGTAAAGGGCTCATGACACATTGAGTAAGCATTTTTACTTCTTTATATATTTCTGTCACATTTTGTCAAATTAAACGACTCGGAGACCAATCCAAATTTCAGTTTGATAACTGTGTCTGTAGAAATTTCTGCTGAACACAACCAACAGTTTATCACATCAGCCTGTATTTTTCAGACATGACGTACAGGTATGTGACAGATACATATAAAATGACTGAATTGTCTGGGTGGAGTATTAATGGAGCAGTGTTATTTTTTTTATTTTATTTTTTGTAGATTTACAGTTTTTTTTCTTTCCATTTGACTAATAACAGTATTCATACACTCCACTTAATGTGGTATTAGTATAACAAATTTGAAATATACAACAAAGTTGAACAATTTGAAACATTTTTACACAGTTTGCTTTTGCATGCAACTTAAAAGGCTTAAAAGTTGCATCACATATCATTCAATGGTGTCTGTAAAGCATTTGATTTACTAACTTACGTTTTTAGTGTGCATACACAAAAGTGAGGTTGAAATCTTACCAGCACAATCAAATATATATATAAAATTTATATTTTTTCCATGTGTTCAGTTCATGTCAGTTAAAATTAGGTGAAGGTGAGTGCAAATCAGTGCCATACATTCAACATTAAGTAAAAAGGACATTTGAAATTGATTTTACATGAGCTTTAAGTGTTTCATTTCAGTTTTATCCTTCTGCTTTTTAACTGCTCCTCATCAGTGAAGATGTTTGATAACCAAAATACAAGTACAGTATAAAGAATTACTCTGTATTTGTCACATTGGTTTGTTCAGAATGGCTGAACAATTGCCAATCAAATCATTTTTAAAGGTGAAATTTGATCTCGACCTCTAAGTCTGGCTTTTCATAACAATTCATAGAATTAAACCTATGTAATAATTTCATAAGACGCACTGGAAAATGAGTTTACCTTTGAATATTGAGTCAAAGCATACTGCCCTAGAGGGGGCAGATTTTCCAATGCACACATTTTAAATATTCTCTTTGTATTTAATTGCATTTGTGTATTTTGTAATTGGGATTTTTCAGATGTGATTAAATTGTGTAAGGGGACTGCTGAGCATATTTTTGTAATATAAAAATCTAGTAGTTCTTATGAAGGATAATGGTTTTTGTTCAAAATGAAAGTCATTTTGAAAATAGGATTTTGTTTTTTTGTTTTTTTTTTTTACAAATTGAGCAGCTCACTGCTGTGATGGATAGAGAACTGACTAAACACCCCAAAGCCTGTGATAGGACAAATGTTACAAGAACTCCTGTTTGTAGGATACTGCCAAGCAATATAACATGAACATGATTTTTTTTTTCAGTTTTGCATAAGATTGAACAAACATACTTCCTGTACTTCCTCGTGCCATTGTTACAGATTATATTCTAGCATTCAGACATGCAAAGGGTTTTGCTTGTTCATGGACTTTTAGAAATTAGTTTTTGAAAGATTTATTTACAATATTTTGCAAGTTCAAAGTAAATGTATTTTAGTGATATTTCATTCTGTTTTATTTTGATGTCTCTTGTTGAATGAACCTTTGTACCAAGATGCATTTTGATATTCAGTATTTTTGCCCTTTACCGCTTATAGTTCTTGTATCTGCCATGAAATACAAAAAGTTGATGCTATTTTGAGTAACTTACCATGCCTTTGACAGTAACTTTGATAATGCTGCACTGTATGTTCTACCTGAAGTATCGATAGCCTTTTATCAAATGTAATTTGAACTGAAGTCATCATGAGTGAAAAAGAAATTTATAGAAAAGTGCTACTCAGTATTTTGTCTTGAATCAAAGAGGACTAAAACATAATTGATATGGTAAATTGACACAGTGCCTTGCCCAGGTTATTCATCAGATCCTGCTGCTTTAAGTCTTCCTTTCACCATTAAATAAGTCAAATTAAACTGTTTCTTGCATTTTATTTCAATTATTTCTGAGAAAACTGAAATATGAAACCAGTTAAGTTGATACTGTGTCTTATATGTTTCCTTACACTTTGCATTTCTTCATTTTAGACATGCATGTGATTTATGAAGTTTCTTAAACTAAATCTGCATCACTATAATAACTTATCAGACGCACTTTTAACCTTCTGCACATCAAACATAATTGCAGTTTCTTTGGTTGCAGTCTTACTGAGCCACATGGTGGCAGTGTGCCTTCAATTTCCACAAATGTGAGATGACATGGCAACTATTTTAAAGTGATTGTGCTTATTCATTTCAGTGAACATGTAGTCAGTGATCGTTGGCCATTTTAATCTGTAGTTCACATATTATCAGTGTTTAAAGAAATTAAACTTTGAAGTTAACCTCTGGTTTATGAAAGCAAATTCAGAATTGTTTTTAAGGTATCAAAATGTAATTCGCCAGATAACTAAAGGTGACATACAAAACATCCAAAACCATCCACATCCTCACTACAAATTGTTTAGAATTTTTTTTTCATTTATTTTTAAAACATTATAAAATGGTTAACACTGTGCACTGAAATATCTTCTAGAGGTGATTTTCCCTCTATACTCAAAAGTCAAGCTGTATATTTTTACACTTATGAATCCCACTTCCATTCAGGTTTAGACTCAAACTCAAGTATTTAATAGACCCAGCAACTGACAGGCAAACGGGTAAAAAAGTCTTCATTTGATTTGCAGTTTAAACCTAGGAACTAGCTGCAGTGTGCAGACTGCAACCACCTATTCTACTTAGAAAAGTACATTTCCACAGGCACAATATCCTGTCACCTGAGTTACACAACATTTTAAAACATCTTATCATTAGTTTATTAAATAAAATAAGTCAT
>OMLM01001659.1:16108-26215 GCA_900302695.1 Helostoma temminkii | reverse complement strand
GAAATGAGGCCAATTCCAGCTAATCTGAAGATGTATTAAAGTTGCATTTCTATCAGGTCACGTGAAATGATTTGAGAAAGAGAATGATTAGTCAGATTCACTGCAGCTCTGCCTTACTTTACTATCTGTCTTGCACTTTGCCTTGTTGCACTTTGTTTAATCGCGTTTCCTATTGGAAATCTAGTGCCAGGACATTTACACAAAGTGGAGGAATGAAAAGGGCTTTCCACATTTATCGAGCCAGTGTGATGCCTTGCAATATTATCTTTTACTTTTCACTTTGCTCAAATTTCTCACGTTTTCTTTCATCATGCCCTTTTCATAGTTGACCGGGGGTTCTGGCTGCCACAACTTTATAATGTGTATAAAAAAAGGGATAGCCCTCTTGAAGGATCAAAAGCAATACTCGTGTCACCTTCACCGGGGCTAATGTATAAGCTCTCACAAATGATTGAAATCCTTCAATGACAAGATCATTAATTCCTAGAATACCTAGAAGGAGTGTCTCATGTGACATTAGAAAATGGCAGGGTAGTTAGTCTGTTCAGCAGTAGAGATAAGAAACATAATAAACTGTGGACCTACCTTTACTCACTTCTCATATTTAGCTAATAGTGTAGTGGTATTTGCAAGAGGTCTGAACGTAAGCACACACACACAGCTGTAGGTGACAATACAGGAGAGCAGATGCTAGCAGCTAATGGAAATGCAGATAAAGACATAAGCAGGCACTGAGAAGGTTTTCATTACAATTTGCCTTGACAAGACATTAGTTATTCATATATCGCATTCCAGGAAATGTCTTTCTTTAGCCTTCCCACTCCGTCTTTCTCCCACCTACCTCTTCCTCCCACATGCTCCTATCTCCATGGCTGCGATAGTTACCATGGAAACAGAAATGGTATGGAGGGATGCTGCCATGCGGATGCCAGTGTGCAGGTGGGTGGCATCCTGGGACTTCTGGGCCTTTTCCCTTCTCTGTCCAAAGAGGAAATATCTGTTAATGACATCCAAGAAGAAGAAGCCTCACAGCCAGACAATTTTCCTGTAAAGAAAAGAAAACAGTGCGTCTAAATTCCTTTGCAAAGTCAAGTCAAATGCAGAAACATTGAAAAGGCCAATTTGGGCATCATCAGATGGGCTTTGAAAAAAAATAAAAATACCATAGAACAAAACACTTACAGAAAGGCTACAGAAAGTGTAAAGGCAATACCCACAGAGACATCTCAGAAACAGTTACAGATCATTACTGAAATGTCAGCCTGTCCTGTTCCTGCATTTACTGTAAAGATCCAGAATATCTTTCCAGTTGATTACTTATTTCAGACAGACACAGAAACACAGCTAATTAGTAGTCAAGAGCTGAAAGTTAGCAACGTCTGTCATGGTCTATGTTGCACATAGCTGCACACATGCATGACGGTCTGCAACTATGAAACAAACTCATCACTCCCATAGCACTTACCAAGTAAACAAAAGTTCAACATATTTTAATTTTATAATAATAATTAAAAAATTTTTTGCTGTGAAACCAATAATTGTGCACAAAAATATGTGTCTTTGGAACACAAAGAAGTATGTGCGCTGTGCATGTACAAGCATAGTGCATTTGTTTTTTACTGCTGTGAGTTCCAAGAACAAATTACATGAAGTGGATAGTGTGACATGCAGCTACAATCAAGGACAGTACAATATTGATCAGCCGCAACAGCAGAGGGGGAGCTGGTCTGGTCTGCAACTGATCAGCCCAACCAACTTTTTATTTTTTTTTGAGAACATAGTAGAAAACTTGCAGTTGTGTTTTACAGGGATATCACTGCCAGTGCCCTCTTCAGGTTGCTGTGATCAGAACATAAGTTCAGAGCTGTGTGGTTGCAGGCATGAACTGAATTTTCACTGTTCAAAAGAAAAAAAATCACTTGCAGTTTTGAGTGCAGCATTTCTAATTGAATAAACTTCCAAATATACTATACTTTTCATGAGGACATGATGTTGTGACAACATGGTTTATCAAATGTGTGTATTTGTGAAGCAATTAAGAAAGCACTCTGGCTTGTGCTCCATTTGCCAGAGCATCCATTTAGATTAACCAGTAGCTCCAATTAGGAACAAACGCCTCCTTTTCTCTGAGCACGCCACTCTCTAATGGTTGGACAGATTGATTTAAATGCAAACTAGAGAGGATTTATTGAACTGCTTTTACAGAAAGAGTTTAATAGGAATTTGCACGCCCACAGACAGGTTGCCAAACCGTTCACACAACGTTTTATGCACTGTAGTACTATTCTGTAAAAAGACAGAATACATTTGATTTAATTCAGCCTCAAAGCAACGGACAAAGAAGGTTTCTGTTGACGTGGAGTACAGGTAATATTTACTGCTGTGGATGTAATTAATCATGGACTGACAATGACACTTATGGCATAGTCTATAAGCATTGTGCACAGTAAAACTAATGTCATCTAGGCATTGATGAAGCCTGCTATTGCATACATTCATACTATTGGGATGATGTATTATTGTATTTTGTTGCGGTTCATATTTACACTATACATGATGTAAAGTGTGTTAATAAAAGTATTAGTGGTACATTTTAGAAGCTGTTGCTCCAGTAATAAGATTATATTACTTGGAAAAAGCTTTGATATCAGGTGATCTTTGACATGTTTGATGCTCTCTCCAGCATGCAGTGCTCCAAATCCACCTTTTATTCAATTTTTGCACTTTGAGTTGTAAATGTATTTGAAAATTGTCATTTTCAACAATTGATCTACACTCAAGAAGTCATGACAGAGTGAAAAAATGTTTTGAGGGATTTTGTGAAGAGTTCATCAGAAAAAACAAAATGACTGAACAAGTCTGATGTAACACACACAATAATTTACTGTAAGTACTGTAGGAATGTTGCTGTTGTGTTCAAATACAGACTTTTCAAGCAGCAGTGCTCATCTGCACTATTTCCTAGAGTTTCAGGTTTTCTAATGTGATAACATGTCTTTATCTATAGTACACTCATTTTATTCTTTAATAAGAATATTTCATGTGTTGAAAAGTGAATAAAACAATGAGGTTAAAGAATAAGAGACTGAAGTGACTTTCAGCTTTATATTGTTCAAATCTTCCTTCACTTTGGTCTTTATAATAAAAATGTAGTACAGTACCTAATATTTATGGACATTGCAGTATTTTTTAGTAAACATATCAAAGTTTATAAAATAGTAAACAGTCACTGACACAGTTGTACTCTGATTAATGCATTTGTCTTCATCTGCAGATGTTGGTGACGACTCCAGAGAAGTGGGATGTAGTGACCAGGAAGAGTGTCGGAGATGTGGCTCTTTCTCAGATCGTGCGTCTCCTGATCTTAGATGAAGTTCATCTCCTCCATGAAGATCGAGGACCAGTACTGGAGAGCCTGGTGGCTCGGACTATCCGACAGGTCAGTTGTTTGCGTTATGACTTGTGTAACTATGTCCAGTATGTTTGTTTATTAAATGTTAAACTTGTATGTTTTGTTGTTTGAGTGTGTCGTTAGATAGTTAGTCAAACATATTCTAAATCATTTTTAGTATTTTTTTTTCTACCAGTTTTTTTTCTGGGACCTGCTACAGTTTTTTTCTACTTGTTGAAACATTTGTCTGAAAATGCACAGCTTGATTTAGAGGACACACTACATAAACTTTTATTCTGCTATGTTTTCACAAACTGGGTTTGAAATGATTACAATATTTTTACATTCTGTTTTTAGGAATAGAAAGCTACAAGCACAGTATATTACTGTATTGCTACATTCAGCTTCTACAAGAAACCATAACTTTCACCTCTTGAATCTGCAGTCATCCTTTATCCTTTTTTTTTTTTTTTTTTGTTTAAACTGCTGCCTTCAGGCAGAAGATTCAGGACAATTAAAACAAGGACAAACAGATTAAGAAACAGTTTTTATCCAAGAGCCATCATTGCCTTAAACGCTGCTAAGATTTAAAAGTAACATCTCAGTGCGATGTGGTTTAACATATTTTGAGCTGTGAAATAGTTGAATGTGAATAAATGTGTGGGTGTGTGTGTGGGTGTAACTTACAGGTGTTTTATATTTATTCATTCATTTATTTATTTTATCTAGCAGTTTTTAATTTTATTTATTACCATTTTATTTTCTTAATCACCGAAATGATTGCATTTCAAATTTCGTTGTACAAGTACAATGACAATAAAGTTATTCTATTCTATAGTTACAAAAAAAACATTACAGCCACTCTTTTTGTTGTTGTTTAGATTATACATTGCTATTTGTCTACAGGCTAAACATATGAGTTACACCTTGTTACACTGCCAGTAAACAGATGAGTCTGCAGCTGTGGCTGTGATGCAATTAGGGTACTTTTAAGATACCAATTACTGCAATTTGAGTTAAATGTCCCACTCCTTCAATCACACAGACATGGTAAACATTTTTACAAGCATGTGATTATTTCTGATGCTCCTTGGGAAGAAACAACCAATGAAAAATATGCTCTATGTAATGGCAGAAGTTTCCTGAAAGTGATTGTGTTTGTAAGTCTGACTCCACATCAAAGTAATGCAGTGGCAGTAGTCTGTAGAGTTATGTATACTACAAAGAAAACTCTGACACTCCTCTAATGGTGGCAGCTGGCCAAACTGTACAACAATATATTGCATGCTTCAAGATGTAGCCCTTAGTTAGCTGACTAACTCCAGGGATAAATCCTGGAGTTGATTACCACTGCAAGTGTAAGTAAACATAGTTCTGTCCTGCACTGCTGTCTAGTTGCAGACTGCTTCTCTTATGCTGGCCTTGTGGTCAGTAAATACCTGTACTCTTGGGGTGGCTGTGGATCAGGAGGTTGAGCAGTCGTCTACCAGTCATAGGTTCGGTGGTTTCATTCCCGGCTCCTCCAGTCATATGTTGAAGTGTCCTTGGGCAAGACACTGAACTCCAAATTGCCACAGATAAGTCAGATCAGCTGCATAGCAGCTCTGCCATTGGTGTATGTGTGTGCTTGTGTGAGTGAATAAGTGAATGAGAAGCAGTGTCAAAGCTCTTTGAGTACCCATGAGGTAGAAAAGTGCTATATAAGTGCAGGCCATTTACCATTTGTAATAGTCAGCCATTTCAGAATGGATCTGCGACTTAATGACCAATAACATTTCTAATTTCTAATAATCATATAACAATGAAAGAAATTCATAGTCAAATTATGCTCCAGTGACCTGTCATTGATTATTTTAAATGTCTGTGCTTAGCTGTGGTTTGGTGTGACTTTATCTGCTGTCAGTGATTTTATATATATATATATATTATGACTTTCTTTTTTTAATGTGAGTGTTAGTTGGACTGCATCTACGCCTTTCCTACTTCATCACCTCCTGTATCAGATATTCTACAGTCCTTCCTGAAGCTGTGCAGTGGTTCTTGTCGCTCCATATTTATGACATCTAAAAAAGAGGTCTGGTTTGAACATAGATTGAGCTGCTGTTGACTATAGTTCCCCAATCCCTATCAACCCCATTGGCCAACTTATTTATTTATTTTTTTTGTTAAAACTGTGGTCATTTTTTATTTTGTATGTGGTATGTGCCATGCACATGTAGAAACTGTGCCAATTGCTAATTCACAACGATCAGTACAAATCTCTTTTGGACCAAATTATGTAATTTCAATTGGTGTTTGGTTTGGGACGGAGACAGTAGTATGTTAATTTTGTTAATAGTCCCAAAGATACTTTCTGTATTTATAAACTCAAAAGTTACAACAGAGGTAAATTAGTCATTAAATACCTAATTTTAATTATGTTTGGTAACTTTTACTGCTTATGAAGTTTTGGGCATATTTAATTTAAAACGTCTGTGGTGTAATTGCAACGTGCTTTGAAGACTGGACACATGCTATATTTGCCTAGTTCTCAATGGATAATTGATCTAGTATGTTGATGCTGAAGTTACAACACATTTCCAAAACGACTCCAAATAGCAAGTCATAGGCAACATGAGTCATGCTTAACTGGTAATGGTGATCAGTGATAGGTCTCTGTAGAGAAACCAGTGTGGATCTACATATTAACGTTTGTTAATAAATGTGAATTCATATAGGCAGATAAACAAAAGGAGTTGTACTGCCCCATGCTCTATTACACTAAGTTTGTGTCAGTCCATGGAAGAAAATGAATGAATGAATAAAGATGTATAAAGCTTTTTTTAGACATTTTAGCCCTGAACAGCAGAGCTTTAATGATATGACTGAGGCAGTAGTTGGAGTAAATCGTATTGTTTTAATACTCTAAAGACCCAGGAATGTGTGGCGTCACTGTAGATTCGAGACTCAAATTTTGTGCATGTAAAAACACATTTATGTGCATGCACAAAGTCATATACAAAGCAGTTTAGCTTTACTACTCAAAAAGCAGCAAATATAAACAGTAGCAGGAGCGGTAAATAATGAAAGGACATATCAGTGAAACTACAAGAAACAAAATAATGAACAGAAAAATAAAACAATTTTGTTCTTTTGTGTTTATGATGGGTCAACTGATGTGATCATCATTATGAGAAATTGTTATTGAACATATAAGCAGTTGTATGGTAAAAGGAGAAGAAGGAAGGCAGGGAGGCAGAGATATGGGGATGAACTGCTGCGCTGTGCGGTGACTGAGACCTCTTGGTGGGGTTAACTGAAAGGTAATTGAAAACTGGTCTGTACATGTGACCACTGTTTACTCGGTTCACATCCCATTTATCTGCAGGTTTAGCTGATATTACTGAAGAAGAGCTGACTGGGCGTTTTGTGCACCTTAACACCTTTAGAGGTTGTGCTGCAGTGCACAAATTTGAAGCTTCTCGACGGTCTGTTTGCCAGCAGACTCCACAGGCTGTTGGTGCTTAGAACACAGCTGCAGTGTCTGACTTCAGTAAACACACGCTCCTGTTACAATGTTTCGCCACCACACCATTATATGTAAAACATATCAACCTAGGATGGTGGACCATTGTTGACTCACTGCTGGCAGTGATAAAGAGTGATAAATAACACAAGGCTGTTTTGTTTGTTCAATAAAATAACAATGTATAGACCTGGCACTATATAGAAAATACAATTTATAAAATTCATAAAATGAACTTGACCTCCTAGGCGGGTGGGAGGTGCCGTTGGTGGGGTTGACAACCCCCTGATATAATAGTAGGGGAAACACTGCAGTGAGAGATACTGTCTACAAATCAAGAAGACTTGGGACAATTGTGGACCTTCCCAGAAGTGAATGACCTGCTAAAATTAGTTTAAAAGCACTACAACTCATCCACTAACACAGTTATGTCAGTTATCATCAGCCCCAGAAGAACAGTAGGTCTACTCTGAATTCTGCCACAACACACATAGGTGAGCCTCAAACCTTTTGAGAGAACTTTCTGTAGACTAATGAGTGTAATGTTGTAGGGATGCTCTTCTCCACATATGCCATAATTTAGGGAAACATGAATTCAGCTTTCTACGATAGAATACTGAAGGGGAAGGTCATGTCATCAGTCTGTAAGTTCAAGCTTAAGCACTATCAGAGTATTACTCAACACCACAGATTATTACAGCAATGTGATGATTCCAAGGATCAGAGTAAAACAGCATGTGAATGGCTCCAGAGGAAAAACATTTTTGAAGTGGGCTAGTCAAAGTCTAGAAATAAACTAGCTTTTAAGCTCAGGGAGTAATTCAGGTACTGGATCAACTTTTTACCTCAAAAATTTAAATTATTTAAAACTTTTATATTTGCTCATTCTGCCTTTGTTTAGACAAACTGACTCTGGTAATGAATAATTTGACTGATGTCATTGTAAATAGTTCCAGTGACATACTGTAATCCCAGTTCTATTCAGTTTGACAAGTCATCATGCAGATTTCTTCCCACCTTTTTTTCCAGTGCTTCTGCAGCACCAAAGCTAGTCTATACAAAATATCTTGTCTGCAGTAATGTACATTTAAGTGTTAGGGTCTAGCTACCAACCAGCTGTCCTACTGCCAATGTGGTCCAGGCACAACTTAAGTGGATTTTACCATGATTTAATCCTTTACAACATAAGAATGTCTCCTACCAAACTAAATAACACACACAAATCTAAGTGTAACTATTTGCTATTTACTATTTATTTAGCAAATTTAGCAAAAGGTTCTGATATTCCACTGCACCAAGTGTAAATTAAGCTAGAGAGGGATGAATGATGAAGATGGCAACAGTATCAGAATTTGGGCAGTAATGTTATTACATTATGTCCACCATAGACCATTGACAGCATAGACCTTCGCATTGAGTTACATTGGCTTGTGCAGGTGGTTATATCAATAGTGTAATCCTTTTCTTTTGTGATTTACCAATCTAACTGTGCCACATGCTGAGTGATCTTTGAGCAGCCTTGTTTGTGCTTGTGTCATTGTAAATCTCCCTTGTTATTGTTGATTCTATTCTGTGTAAATTTGATGACGGCAACCTGAGTCAAATTCGATGTATGCTCAAAGATACTTAGCCAATAAATCTGAATCTGATTGTATTTCTAGTACGGCTGCTGCAATACAATAAAATATGTGTAGAAAAGGAAAGCCACAACTCCCTCTGCAATAGGTTGCTGACTCAATAAGTGGAAGCAAAAACAAGTTTAACCTCCAAATGTGTTGGATAAGAGGAAAGTGGAGACAACTGTGAGACCACACTGTGGCAATAATTTCATGCAATATAACAGAGGTAAGCAGCCTTCCTCTCAGCTTAGCAGTGGATGCAGGTACATCTGCAATACTGTTACTGGTTACTGTTGCCTTGATCTATGGCACTGACCACAGCAAGCACACTGCAGATGTGTGAGGAGGAGAAATGTTTTTAGCTCACTGATGATATCCTCTGCATCATATGACATCATTTGGAAATGGATGAATTTTTATCACAAGATGCTAGCAAACTCTAAACCTCATTCACCAGTGTCTTCCTAAGCTTTATCTTAAGTTTGCTAAAGAAAAGTCCTAAGAAAATTCTATGTCACATTTACATGTTCATGACATGTTCTTAAACTGCAGCTTTGCATGTACATTTGCTTTTATAATGATGAATGCCATTGTCTTTGTAACTTGGAAGTGCCTTCTATTTGTTTCTATTTAGCAAAGGGTAACTCCCAGTAAGTGAGCAGACTGCAGAGCCGTGTGCACACACAGGGATCTCACACAGAAATGGAAACGAGAAGGTTGAAGATGGCAGAGCACCGGACAATAAACAGAAGAAAAACATAGTAGTACTTAGCAGTTCTGAAGCATAGGTGCTGCTGCAGGAAGTGAATTTTTAAATTCACTTTTAATGAGGAAAAAAAATCTGTTCCTAACTAAGAACAAATGTCAAAGTAGAAAACATTGATATCTGGATATTTATGAAATCGTGAGTGGGTTTTAAGAAGCAGAACAGCTGGTAGATGAGACCCAATGTTCTGATACACAAATGTCCTTTTTTCTGTTCTCTAAGGGCTCATGGGAAGAAAATACATATAGAATATGAGTAGACTTTTATGCTAATGCGCACTGCCAGTATTTTCACATATTTATATATGTATTACTCTACACTGGGAGCAGGTATGGTGTATGCTGTGTCTGCGGAGGCTGCACAGGATTATATGATACACTTTAATATGACCAACTGTACATCAGACTACTTGTTCTCCCAATTATATCTGTATGTGGCTGGCACAGAAGTAGCATCTCTATGTTTGTCTTTGTTTGAGAACTTGTAAACAGCTTGTAGTCCAGCCTCCAACTGAAGATGCAGAGTGCCAGTAGCATGTCTGGCAGACTCCCCCCACCCCCCACCCCCTTCATCCAATAAGTCCAACACCTGACAGACTAGAATAGATTGTGCTGAAGAAATTACAGTGGCTGATTCTGATGCGCTAGGTGCTTAAGTGCATGTTTTCAGACACATTAATATGGAAATCCCTGTAAACTAAATGATATTTGTCCCCCTTTTTATGCACAGTCCAGACACTTTGATGTTTTACTTGGAAGAGCTTTGTTTTCTACATTTTCTCGGCCAGGTGTGCACTTCTCTCAAAATGAAGTCCCTCTGATGTTTA
>OMLM01001659.1:0-10044 GCA_900302695.1 Helostoma temminkii | reverse complement strand
GTTACAACAAAGTTCTGGAGCAGGTTAAGGCTGGCCATCAGGTAACATGATAAACTCTTATTTATAATATACTAATAAAGAATGCATGCATAGATTTTCAGAAGCAGATTCAGTACTTTTAAATGTCACAGATAGTGTTGATTTGACAGGTTTTGGGTTTGAATGCTTTAAATTGCCCGTATGAGAGCAGACACCCACAAGATCATTTGTTTTTAAAGAAGCTAGCTTAATTAAAAATGTAATAATTTCAGTTTGCATACATATTGTTCATGTTTTGAGAACAGCACAACACATAAACATAGTCTCTTTTCAGTCCAATTCACCACTCACACCTCAGCCTTTCTTCAGTGGCTCAAAGCTCTGGTGTTGAGCTGAGCAAATCGAAGCTTTGCACAATAAAGCACACGTCCTGCTTCAGAGCCTCACATCTTCATAGTAAGATTGCTCCTTAACTTTACACAAAAGTAAACCAAAGCAAGCATTACATTTCTAAAAAACTTTCTGCTACTGAAATGATTACTTTCAGCTATGCTGAATTTTAGCGTAATTAAAACCCCCAGCTGACTTTTTTAATGGTGCCAGCTGATGGTTTTAAAGCTTTTAAAGAGGTCCTAAACATGTACTGTGTTTCCACATACGTTACATGGCTGATTCTTTCTGATTTAAAACCCTCGTATCCAAATATTTCCTGGAACTTTGTCATGTATAGAAATTCCTGCAGTAAATATTTTTGTAAACCTTTTGCCTGATATCTGAAGCCCTTATCATCCCAGTGTCACCCTCCCTTTTCTTCCCCCATCCACCCACCACTGCTCTACTCTGTCTCCTTCCACTCTCCAGCCTCAGAAGGCCTATTGGGAATATGAATGTTGTGAATTCAGACTACACCGTTTAGCTCCCATCTGCTACAGGAGTTGAGCTCCCTATTGAGCTGTTATCCTGTCTGCATCATTTTATTGCAAGCAAACACAAAAATATACACACATAGCCCTTTTCATGCTTTTTTTTGCATCTCTCTTGCCAATTTTCTCTCCCTCACACAGAATATGAAACATACTTAACATGAGTCTTTCTGTAGCTCTTGAGAACTTGTAAGTGAACTCGATTCTATTGCACCACTGACAACTTTTTAATCTCCGTGGTTAAAACGATACAATGGTCCAATCCGGCTTGTAGGTTGAGGCTGCTGAGGCCACAGCTCAGCTGGGCTTCTCTTCTTCGCTCAATATTAAATTGTCAAGAAGTGGCTGTGACATATATTAATTTCATCTGGGAGGATCTGATGGATGAAATTTCCTTTCTCCCCACCCTCTGGGTGGGAAGCACAGTGCCTGAAAGAAGTTTAATAAGCTGAGAAGCCGGTGGTTGCTGCCGACAATGCTTCCACACAGCTCAGTGGTGCTGATAAAACACCTTCAATAAATAACATTTGCTGCAGTGGTCTCTCTGGACCCACTGTGTTTGGAGCATACACACAGCTGTTACTGCATGTGTGTGCAATATTGTTTGGTCAGATAATATACAGTCAGGTCCGCATATGTTTTGATGCTGACATGATTCCTATTATTTTGGTTCTATGCCACCACATACATGAAACAATCAAGGTGTTTTAAGATAAGATCACATCAAAAACATTGTATGGCCAACGTAGGCAACCAAACCATAAGTTCAATTGCCAGTTTTATTATTTTGCATTTCATGCAGTCAGTCGCTGCCTGAAATGTGGAACCCACAGACATCACCAAAGTCTGGGTTTCTTCCCTGGTGTTGCTCTGTCAGGCCTTCACTGCAGAGGCCTTCACTTCCTCCTTGTTTTAGTGATATTTTGCCTTCACTTAATTATGTGTCCTTGGCCATTGTAGAAAATTCCACTTCTTTGCCTTAGAGAAGTCATGGGTTGCTTTGGGTCAGTTTAAGCTTATGGCTGAAAATAAATATAGCATTAAACACTTCAGAATTCATTCTCCTGCTTCACATTGAGTAAATACAAGGGAAGCAGCTGCTTTGGCAGGAACATATGCCCACACCCACACTACGTCTATCATGCTTAACAGATGAGGTGCAAATTGATGTTCGTCTCATCATTATTACAGGACTGTGCATGCTTTTAATATGTGTTTCTTACATGAACAACAACAGGTTCTAAATGGAATTCTACACTTGAAATCAGCTCACTTACCTCAGCTGTAGCTATGGACTGAGCAGCTAATTGTCAAATTGCTTTTCAGCAAAAATGTTTGTAATTTGTGGTTCATACAGTACTTTTGACAAAACCCGGTAACCCTATATTAAATATGTGAGTCCAAACTACATTTGACTAATTTTGTCAATGTGCACAATGGTTTCATTTCAAATTCTAAATTAATTAACAAACATTTTGTCTTACTCAAAAAGCTGAAGCATAATGCTGTATGAAAAAATGTGAGTCAGTCATCCCCAACCCAGTTTAATATGAATGCGCTGTATGACCCTTGTGTCTCAGGTGATGGTGTTTGTCCACGCTCGTAATGCAACAGTGAGGACCGCCATGGGGCTGATCGAGATGGCAAAGAACCATGGAGAAATATGTTTCTTTCAACCAGACCAGGGTCCAGACTATGGGCAATGTGAAAAACAGGTAGGAAACTTTCAACCATCTATGTCTTAAACTAAACAATATTTCTGTTTCTTAACAACGGTTAGCTAGGTTACTTTATTATACTAATTTAAAAGTGTTTCTGTGTTTAGTGAGGCCCTTTATCATATGGAAAGGAACAGATGAAAATTAGCATGTGGCTAACCCCGGTGCATGTACAGAAATGTGTATTAATGTACGCTCACACTGTCAGAATCATAAATGCTCAAGCCACATAGATGCGTCTATATATGATTAGAAACAGCATATTTAGCAATGTGGTGTTTTTTTTACTTTTGCAGATATTATTTCTCATTTGAGCATTTTAAGGTCAAGTGCAAATCTTATTAGAGATGTTCTCTACTCCTGCAAAATGCAAAAACAAAATTGCAGAGAGCATAAAAATAAATGGAGACGTTGAAGGGGCATAGGTTGGAACAAAAGGGCCGATCACACCATCAGAATGTGTTTGTTTCAGTGGAATCAGCTTGTCAAGTGAAGTGTTAGCACACAAATTATTTTTTAAAAATGAGGCAGATCAAATGTGCTGTACTGTGTCTGTCATTTTAGAATAATATAAAGACGATATAAAGCTTTGACACATGTGGATAGTTTTTGAAAATAATTTGCTTGTCTGGGAACAAAATAATAGCCAATATGAACTGAAACACACCAAAGACAACAGAGGAAACTAGATTTTCTGATTCAGTTTCAGTATACAGTGCATATTGCATGTGTGCAGGCATGAGAGCAGACACTTAGTGTGACTGTGTGTGTGTGTCTGTGTGGGTGTTTTGTGCGTGTAATTAATAGTCTCTGTGCTGTGAGAGTACACAGAGGTGGAGCTGTATTCTCCCTCAGAGGACGGTCAGTCAGACTCCAACTCCCATATTTAAATCTCCTGCAACAGAAGGCAGAGTGATAAATTTAGTAACCTTTTCCTTCATTCCCTGGGGCTGAGCCAAGATTGATGCGCCTCTAATCTTCCCTCTGTTTAAATGGGATATGTATACAAATCAGATCACTTTTCATGCTTTCTAAAACTGAAAATAGTGGCGACATTACAACGGGGACTAAAATTGGTGTGCTGTGGCCTGGTTAGTCTTTGAAACACTTCCTTAAAACAACTGTGCAACTGTTGTTTTAGTATATGTAATCTTGTTGTGTATGCACCAACTGTACGTTAATTCAATCCTAGCTCTTCTGCCAGTAGTCGAACTTAATATTATCCACTCCATTAGTCCATCTTTGAGTGTTTGCCGGTCTGGCCTGCTCTGGCAAAGGAAGGGGCATCAGGCTGATTCCACTCTAAGCCCACACAGAGATAATGCACTGCTTATTTGCACTCCAGAAATTGCCTCACATTAATATTTATAGGTGTTTTTTAATCTCCAATATGCATATGCAGTGAAATCAAGCACCTCTGAGGTCGGTCATATAATTTAGCGTTTATTTATCCAGCTCTAAAAGTCAGCTATGATTCCACTACATTTTCTTTCTCCTAATGTTATTTAATTGGCTTTATCTCAGGGATTGCGGAGGCTGTCAGTCAAGCTTAGATATCTTAATGCACCCACTCGAACCAATTCTTGTTAAATGCTGTTTTTGGTGAGCCAATGATTATAAAGTGGTTTTGAGTAAATACTGAAAACTTTTGGAAAACCCACTCCAAAATGCAATGGTCCTCCAATCCTGCCTTCTGACCATGTGTGCACCCTTATCACTTAACTATCCGGTGTGTTGGTGTGAGAGGAGAACAGTTGGAACCAATGCTTTTGCAGTGCACACAGTTCAGGGGTTATAATACAGAATAGATCATATAATAGATCGATATAATCTAGATAATCAATAATTACTTTTACTGTAATAGTATCTGCTCCTAGCAATAACAATAGATCAAATATACAATAACCATCAGATCAATATAAGTTATATATGTTTAAATATATTAGAGACAGTCACCTCCAGTTCTGTAGATATTTCCAGAATCCTCTTTTCCACTTATTTCCCACAATAACCAGATCCACTGGACGAAAGCAATATTTACAATCCATTGTGAGTAGAAGCAGTAGTAGTACAGTAATAGTAGTAATAGTAGTAGTTTCTAGAGGCAACAAAAGATACACTAATTGTTGCTGTGCATGTGCACATGGGAGTATTGACGAACACAGACCATGGAATAATGAGCCATTGGAATTATACATCCATTCCTTCCCTATTTTGGAATGTTAATATTGTTAATGACAGAATGAAACATGCATGCGCTTGTCTTTGTGGATAATGAGTGTGTTTGGAGTTTTGACTCTCAGTTATGGTTGCTCATTGGTTTTGAAATCCAGCTCATGCTAGCAATAACAAGGTGTCAGTCCAACTCTAGCTATAAATATAAATCAGCATACAGATAAACAATAAGGTAAAGAAGTGGCAAAGTAACCAAAGATGTAAAGCATGCTACATATTGCCTCAACTGGGTTGCAGCAAAACTTAGCCTAAAGCTGTCCTCAGAGAATGCAGTATTCAAAAGACCATTTGACTTTCAGTTAGTCTGGCTCTGACAGTCCAGCCTCTACCTTCCTCTGCTTCTCTTCTCCTCATCTTCTCTGCTCCTCTCCACCCCCCGTCTCTCGTATTTTTTAATATCCACTTCTCAGAGAGAAAATCATGCGGCTGGTACCAGAGGACAGATAGATTTAAGATGGAGGTTAAGAGACACCTTGTGGCCTTTCGGCCCATTACACAGAGGAACCCTTTCACTGGGTTATTGAGGACTGTGAAGTAGCACCATGCTGATAATAGACTCATCTGTTAAGGGATGCATGTTATTTAGGAAAGAATACTTAAATTAGAGAAGATCTTAAATTAGAGAACAACAGCACATACACTGACTGACACCTTCACTCTACCTGTGATGACATCTTTAATCTCTCCATCTCTATGGTCTTCAGATGTGCAGCTTTCATGTTATTTTGTTTGACAAGATACACCAGGTGCTGATGCAGACACAACACCAGTGAGTGTGAAGCCTCCTGGGACCCTCATGCATCTCTAGAGTGTGCTCATTAATGTCTCTGTTTGGTGCTATTTTTACTAATCTTGTCCACTGCTGGTCTTCTCATTGTGTCTGATCTGTGACAGCCTGTCTGTATGCTAAATCAGCTATCCCAGCACGCTGATCAACAGCAATGTGCCAAACTCAAAGGCTGGTGAAATGACACAGTAGAATGACAAACACACAGAGGGAAAAAAAGAAAAAACATAGCTTTAAATAGAAACACTTCTTTGAAAAATAGTGGGACAGTGTGAAAAAACTGAGCACTTCTCCTTCCAATCTAACGATTCTGGTTTTACAGCTCATCTGCAGTCTCATAGCCTCAAGGAGAGGCCTTGCATGTTATCCTGGCAATGTGCAGCAAGTCCATTTTCCTCTTTAATTGCTTCTTCATCAGCTTTACGACAGCTGACTGGAGTGTTAATGTCCTGCTGTGCCACCCACCATCTTCAAGAACAAAGGACTGGTATCATATACTTGCTTTCTGTGTGCACATAAGAAGCACATAACAAGCACAACACAACAACTACGCTTAGGCAAAAATATGACCAACACATCTGCTTCATTTGATGCATTGCTGTGTTAAACTTAACAGTTAGCCTCCAAAACATTCAGACCCCTGGGGTCATATTCACAACCATTTTTACGATCCTCAGAGAGGACCAGCAGTGAGCATTAGCATAACAGTGATTTAAACTCTGAGCAAAGAAGAGACAAAAACTTTTATCCCGGTGAGAAGGTGGGCTTGACCCTGTTGCCAGGTGGTGACACATTAGTGTTTGCGGCCCTCATTGATGTAAATAAGGAGACCAAAACGTCCCCTAACCTAACGTACTCCAGTATGACTCCACCACTCACAATGACCTCAATAATGCACATGTAGTAGAATTATCACATTTCTGACAGTTTCAACTTACAAAGTTATAATTTTTCAGTTTTTAAATGTGTAGTTCATGGCAGAGCTGTTGTATTGGACTGTTTTAATTGTACATGCAGTCATAATGTTATGTCTGACCGTTGTATTGTCTGCACTGGAAACATTTTGAACATTGATACTGTCTCTTTCTGTTGACACAAGAAATCTATAAACAACACTCGGGCAGCTGCGATGCAATAATATGTGTCTTAAGGCGCTGCTGGATAGAAGCACAAAATATGGAAAGATAGAACGGACAAGACTAATTTATCGTTCCAGAAGAATCATATTGAAGCCAACTAAATTTGCATATAAAATTAATTTACATGAACTCCTTCGGCACATAAGACCAGTCACGGTTTCCTGCTTAGACTTGTAGTATTGTCGACTTTTATTTGTTCACAGCACATCCCGTATGTCACGTTATGATCGAAGCAGCCAATGAAATATATATTTCTCACATGTAAACATTCATACAAACCACTTGAGCTTTTTTACTATATATACTGCATTCTCAGTTAATACCATCATGTAGCTAAAAAAACAAAAAAAGCAGTTCATGATGGAAAAGTGGAGGTGAGTGGGAGCGAGTGGAACCTCATCCTCCCACTCTCCCATGCTGCCTATCCAGCATTAACAGCCAGCCTCTCTGAGCACCAAACATGATGACTATCAAGAGCAACAAAATCAATAATTAGCCACTCTGCTTCAATTGTGAGACCATGTATCTGCCATCAAACATCAAGGTACAATTTGCCATATTTTTGGTGTGATTTTGCACCTTGAGATTTTGGTTTTAATGCCAGACAACAAAGCTAATGCTTGGACAGTCCTCCAATAAAACCATCAAAAATATAAGCCCAGTTAGTTACTCCTGGCTGTATTTGCTGGTCTATACAGATTTGTTGCCTACTGGAATACTTTATTTCAGCCATAACGCAACCATGAAAGATAGCAACTGGAGCTGGCAGTCGGCTGTCGGTGGGCAGGGTGAGTCCTGCAGCAGAGCAGCAGCGAGCAGCAGGGCCTAATGGGACCTGATCAGGAGCTTAGGTCACTGCCATCCCAAATACAGCCATGGTACAGCAGACATCAGCGCTACCTCACCTTGGATTAGAGGCTTGAAGTGTGGCTATAACACACTCTGACACCTCAAAGCAAAGCCTCAGCTGTAGCATTTCAATTACCTACCTTTCCCCACTCACATGGATCTCTGCAGCACAGTGCAAAACCGGGCCCTTAGGACTCTCAACAGGCCACAGTTTGCCCTGGTTTACAAACGTAGATGCCTTTAGACAGCATGGTAGGATTGCTTTTTGTACTGTTGCGTCATTTTTATGGGACTGTCATCTGAATAACTCACTGCTCAAAGCATGAAACTGGAAGCGAAAGGGTACCAGCATAACACATGCACTTCCACATCAGTAGTTAAAGGAAGAGCTGTTATATTAGATCTTCATGTGGGAATATTCAAAGCTTTAGTATGTTTCAAACAAATTAGGTGTTTGTGTTTAAACCTACCTGTTCTGAGTGTCCACACACAGAGATGTGGGTCTGTATAGAGAGGGGAAAGACACAATGAACTGTTCTTTACAGTATTAACAACTGATGACATAACAACCAACCTTAGTAATAAACATATTGTAGAAATATCATCGACTGTTTTACCTTAAAAAGCACAAAAAAAGAATCATCCATCATAGACAGGCACTTAACCACACACTGCACATTTAACTAATAAAAAACAGTTGTCATTTAGAAGATGTCGTGACACTATTAGATTAATGTAACTTACAAAATCTACAGTATAGCAAAGCCACGTGTTTTTAGACAGCAGTTTTTTTCAATAGTGTAATGGACAAGTTATTAAATGTGATGAATTTGTGGTTTATTCAAAGAACAAGTTAAACATTATCAGTATCTGTCATCTAAACAATTGTTTAACAATTTAACAGAAATGTAAAGTTAGTGTGAATCCACATTCAGTGGTAGAAGAAGATCTAGCACAGTATGGAAATATTCTCTTACAAGTTAATACCCTGCATTCAAAATGTTACTGAACTTAATGTACAAAAGTATAAAGTCAAATAAATATATACATATAAACATATAAAATTCTTTATGCAGAATGGATTTATTCGCATCAAATAATTACAATAATTACTGATTCATGATTCATTCATGTGTTCATCATTTAATGTTACAGTTGATGACTAAAGAAGTTACACTGTACAACGGTTTGGTTATCATAGGATTTGAATATTAATCATTAATTACTTTATATACTTGTGACTTTTGCACCAGAGATCAATTTCTCTATTATTAATTTTTAATATTTAAAGATTAATTTGACATTTAATAATAATCTGTACAGATTCAGCTTGATTGGCTGACAATTGTGTCTCAGTCCTTCATCTTTATCCACAAGGTTTGCAATCAAATCCAGACATTCAGTGTGACTCAGCCATTCAGTCAGTGTGTGTGAGGCAGACTGCTGCTGGCAGTAATGGGCTTTCTCTTGGCAGTTCAGAGGCCTGCTGTGTACTGACCTCTATAGCTACCCTTAGAGAGACAGAGCAAGAGAGAAAGAGAGAGTCCTGTGTCCCTCAAGCCCAGCCAGGTCACAGACTTGCTGTCAATCACCAACAAATGTCTCTGTGTCTGTCTGTGTGTGTGTTTGTTGCTGCAAATTCTGTTTGAATCTACTGGGTACACATGTGCAGTTTGTTTGAATTCAGCCTTAAGAGGCAACATTTTTGTTAAGCTTGTGACAGAGAACTGTTTATTCAACTGTACATTCTGAGCTGCTTGCACACTGGTGTAGTGGAGTACATCTATTCTGGGTAAAACAGCAGCAATTCTGACTAAGACCAATGTCTCTGTTGTTTCTCTACAGTCTGACAAGACTCACTTCCCACCTTCGACACCCCAAATCCCACTGCTGGTTGTTTTCCCTTACATATCCTCAAACTATTTTCTTTCATCTTTAACCTTGCTTACCACATGCTTTTTTAGATCCAGCGCTCCAGAAACAAGCAGATGAAGGAGATGTTCCCAGAAGGCTTTGGGATCCACCATGCTGGCATGCTGCGGTCTGACCGCAGCATGATGGAGAGCATGTTCTCAAAAGGCTACCTCAAGGTGCTGGTCTGTACCGCCACCCTGGCCTGGGGAGTGAACTTGCCAGCACATGCAGTTATCATCAAGGTTTTTGACCTTTGTTTTTCTTTCTTTCTTGTATTTAAGTCATTTAAGTTGATTTGTCTCTTTTACAAAACTGTTGAAGCTAAACTAAATTACCAGGCCGACAAAGTAAGCAACTGCCCTAGGGCCTTTAAAATTTAGAATAACTCTTTGGGAATCACATCAACTGGAGTGAAATATAATATTTAGTAGGTTAGGCCCTTAAAGTGGCTCCTTCATTTTTACCCCATTGGTTCTTGCTGATGACATTAATATATGAAA
>OMLM01001657.1:159345-188310 GCA_900302695.1 Helostoma temminkii | reverse complement strand
CTTCTGTACTACAGTGTAAATGTTTTCATCACTTTCTTTTCTATTAAATATGCAGATTAAACATTCCCTGAAAATGTAATTCCAGTGTTCATTTCCTTTGCCATGTAGCTCATAGTACATCTACTCACTGAAGACCACAAAAATCACCCATATTTATAATTGTATATATTGGTAAGACATAAAATAAAGTTCTTATTAATTAGCAGTAAAAACACCCTGGTCATGATATACTTCTATTGATTGATCATTCTGATGCCTGGTCTGCTGAGGTTGTGCAGTGTTAAATGTTTTTGGTCTTATTGGGGTCTCTAAAGTTTAGAATGAGTACACAGCACAGGTGTGATTAGGACATAACTACTTTATAGTTCAGGTAGACAGTCTGTGGTAAGTACAGAAGCCAGTAATACAGGTATCGATGTCATTTCAGTTTTATTTAGGAAAAAATGCATTAAATATGTGTACAAACTAATGTTCCAAAAGTCTTCACTGTGTACTCCATATGTTGTCACACATCATCATAACATGACGATGTCCATGCCACAGTCCCACAACGTCCATGCAGTTCTTGAAGTCAGCCAGTAACCATCACTTCTCCAGTGGAGCATAATTCAGCAATTTCTCAATAAGATCCACATGAGAAAGGAGCATCCTCCGACAACAGTATCTCTTCAGGCCCAGAGCATCAAGGGCATCGCTTAAAGGGGAGAGAGGAGGTAATGTCAGTTCCAGTGCATGATTTACAGACCCTTAAGTGAGTAGGCCAAGTGCATGGATATCACTGCAGGCAATAGTGAGGAAGCATAGCTAAATGGCCCTAAGTAATTGATATTAGTCATTCCATCACTGCATCATGAGTCCGCTTGCAGAGAGCTCAATATCTTTGGTAAAATGGACAAACAACTGGGAATGTTAAAAGGTTTTGATGAGCAGTATCTTGTTAATATAGAAATTGCTTCCAGAAAATTCTTACTGCAGTCACCAGCATGCAAAGATCTCACAGCTAATGTCAACTACTGAGATGTAGTGTAAACCATTAACTGATGAACGGATGCGTGAGTAGTGAAACGTTTCGACCTAACCGAAAGCACAGTTGCCATGAGTGAACTTCTAGATAACTTCAGACACCAGTAAATACTTTTCTCACCCTTCTGTGTACTCGGCTTGAAGTAGACCAAGGTATGCTTCCCACTTGTTACCCACGATCTTCCCACACGTGAAGCACCGGACAGGGATGATCATTTTAAGACTCCTGTGAACAGAGGCACATCACCAGAGCGTGAATGTTACGTTAGGGCTATGGTTAGCATCCATTAACTGGCTAATGCTAACAATACAATTTCTTTTTATAAGTTAGCGTTGAGGTTAACGAGAAGGCAATGAAGAACACTGAGTTGATACTTTGCACTAAAACAAAGCTTAATGGCAAACACTCAGTTATAATCTTCGAGAACTTCCGTGGTCTAAGCTATCGTTAGTCCAGAATGTAGCCACGCGATTAGCACAACGGCTAAATGTTAGCCAAAGATAGCTGCTAGCAGCATGCCACGAGTTGACATAGCTTTATTATATTTCAGTAACACAAACTTAATGTTTTACATACTTACCGTAACCAATCTATTCCACGTAAATCCTAGCTATTAAGTTTTTCTTTGACAAACTAGCCAGAGAGAAACGGCTTCCCTCGCACTCTCCTGCCGCAACAAAAATAACAAGACTTCCGTTCTGTGTCTTTCAAAATAAAGGCATTATTACCACAAACGTTCACAGATACTAAAGTTGCTTCAGTCGATATACAGTCATTGATAGAAACTGGATGCATAGAATGTATGACTGAAACAAAGTGTTTGATAAGCAGTAGAGTTTTTTGGATAAGTGACATTAAAAATAACCACATTACAATACTGTAAGTGTTGACTAATAATGTTTTGTATTTGTTTTACCAAATATCTATCCTGTGGTTGTGTAAGACAGAACACTGTAAAAAACGTGCATTGATTGCCAATTCAACAGATTTTTGTTGAACCATAAACATTGTAGACAATAACATACAGTATTTTACCTAATTATTACACGAGCTGAGCATAAATATATTAATGTTCAAGAACATGAAAGATTTGTTTGTCAGTGTAGATATTTTAGGTGACTATATATGTCAGCTTCTCTTGCCTGAATAGGAACGTTTTATAGGAAATTATTAACTTTTAAACATTTTAGAAAAGCACCCTTAATTTTTATTGTTTTTTTTTTTCTTCATTCATGTAACTCGAAAGTTTATGGACATATAGAACATTGAAAACATGAAAATGACAAAATGTAATTGTTAAAGATTGTCATCCACTTGTGGCAATATAATATACATGTCAAAATGGGAAATATGTTTAGAAAAGCTCATTTCACATAACTCACAGAGTAAAGGAAATAAAAGAGTAGCCTTAAGATAAAGACTGGTTGCGCCATCATGATAGCATAATGTAAAAAGCATAAACTTATTACTATATTGTCACACTCTGTGTACTCAACTGAATGTTCAGTTTAACCAAACAACTGTTTCACCTTCTGTTAATTCACAGAGCTACATTTTCATCTGAAAATATGATACTGAATTTTTAATAACGTAATGCAGTTCATAAAAAAAACTCATTGAGCTGGTTCACTGCTTTTAATAAAGATTGGATTATAAGATTTTTCTGTTTTACATGTAGGAGTCTGGGGGCAGAGGGGGAGTGTGTATAAGTTAAACATGTTAGAAAAATATAAAAAAAAATACATCATAACCATTATTATCATCATCATTACAGTTATAATGAAATTCATCATCATTGCAATAAACATCACCTTCATTGCCATCACTAACATCAAACATGATTATCTCCAACAATATTAATACATCATCATTGATTTTAATTTAATTTGCTACAGCACGTGCTAAATGAGGAGTTTTATCTGAATTATTGCATTTATACGCTGTTGAATTTATTAAACTAGGATTATTATTTTTTGGTACACTGTATTGTACAATGCAAGGTGAAGTTTGGTGTTGGCATACTATATTTTAGATGTGCTGGGGCGTGTTGAGTCTGGTGAATGTGATATGTTTCTATAATATTTTTGGTTAGTAATGTCTTGTAAAATTCATATGTACCTTTACAACTAAAATGAGGTAATGGTGTATGTCAGAACTGCCTTTCTACTAACAACAGTGATGTGAACTTTACATGTGAGTGGACAGTACCGTGTACAGCTATACAGGCGAGAGTGTGCAGTAACAAAATGGTCACTGGCTGACATATTTTTTTTCCTTTGAGAAAACTGTACAACAGTAGTTCATCTACACCACACGGCCATTGCATTAACAACCTCAGACAGTCTCATTACATTATAGTTGTAGTTTGTTATTAATGAGGCTTTGAAAACAACACATTTTCCTAAAGCCACATAAGAGGAGCACAGAGAAGACAGAAACAACATGTTGTTTATGTTTGGCAGGAGGCTTTAAACTTGATACTGCAACACTAATGGCTGCTACAGCTAAGTATCTACTGTAAAATTTAAACAGATTGAATCATCGTGACATGAAAGGTTATTGATTTGTGACATTAGTAAAATAAAACTTGTTATTCTACAACAAAGTAACTTTACTATTCTTCCCTTCCACATACTGTACACATTTTATCACCAGCAATGCTTCATCCTGTTCATAAACCACTGCATGATTGTTTTTTTTCAATGTTCTGTTTTTCTTTGACCTTTTTGATATTCAGGAATGCTTCGTCTCTCCCTGTACTTTCCAACAAAAGATAAACATCATCACTTCAATTAGGTACTGATTCAGCCAAAATATGTGCAATACATCTCAATGCATATTCCCAGCACTCTCTTTGAATTATCTTATTTAGAGTTTAAATTAAAACCAACTAAGGACAGCTCTTATAGCCAGTATTAACATTAGTTTCAACATTATTTTGTAGCAAAGTGAACCAAGCTCATTTTCAGTGCAGGAATGTACAGGGTTATGGCAATATTTGTGCAAAATAGATTAAACAAGATAAAGCAGTTGAATTTCAGAGAGGTTAGGACTTTAAGCTCAGCACTACAGTGTGAGTGATTCTGATGCAGTATTTAAGCTATTTCATGCATATACTGTGTGTAATTATGCTGCATATACAGCCTGGATGAAAACCTGAATGGTTCAATTTCTAGTGATTAAAAAGCAGGAAAAAAAAGTACATGAACTGCACAGTGGCTCTCCATCCCCCATTGCTACCACGATAGTCTGTGAACCAGTCAGCAATGATGCGCTACCTCATCAAACAATAAACAACTTAATTATTTAGTTTTAATTTCTCCTTGCCACTAGCAACACTCCCAGCAATATGGCTCCTGCAGCAATAATAGCACCACCAATGAGAAAGGGCTTCAGGTGTTCCAAAGAGTCTGTGCCAGAGGTGGCAGTCTCATCATCTGCCGCTGCCCCTTCAGCTTCTGCTGCTCCATCCTGGGGAGGAGGATTCTCTGGCTCAGGGGCTGCAGGAGCTGGGTCAGCCTTTCGTGGAGGAACTGGCTCCTTTTTCTCTGACTTAGATGCTGCCTTGGGAGCTGAAGCCCCAGACTTGGCTTTGGCTTCCATGGACTCGGACGGAGGTGTGGTCAGGTCAGGAGAAGTCTATAGAAGGTTAGCCTTGTGCTGCTTCACTAAGGGAAAAACAGCAAACAGACACAGGCAGATTATACCTCTAAATTAGGTTCAGGCATCATGTTATCTGCTCTGTACAGCGTAGGAACTGTCACATGAAAGAGCCTCTGCTGTCCAAGTATTCACTGTACAGCAGTAAGCAGTCATGTGGCAGTGAGGCCTTAAATGTGACCTTGGAAAAAGACGACATTGAAGTGAACACTCTGATGCTCAGAAGGACTGGGAATTGTTTATTTTGGTCACAGCTGTCATGGCATAATTTTCCACACGATGTTATGGCAGCCTCCTGTGTAATGCTTTATCTTAAGACAATGTGCTAGTTTTGTAATGGAGGAAAGGAGAATGGCACTACAGCTGCAGAGCTTATATATAGTCAAGACGGGTCTTTATTTCTTTGAAACATCCAAGAGCTGAATGCAGATTCAGTAACATAAAGATTGAATCTCTTTTCTATCTAGCTCTCTGTTCTCTCGCTGCATGAATCAAATGTGCTATAAATGGAGGACAAGATGGAGGACAAAAATAAGGACCACAGCGACTGCAATAAAGAAATCTGTGAAGATGCAAATGAGGAAAGAGAATGATGAAGAATGAATACTGCTGAAACTGAATGAGCAGGCTGCACTTTACACAACGTAGGCTGGGCACAATTTTAAAAAATGCTTTCAATTAAAATCCACAGTGATGCGATGAGAGTAAATATTGTATGGGCATTACATACCTGTCCAACAGCTGTGACAAAAATGCAAGAACGGCAGATGGAGGAGGAACCACAGCAATCTCTGAAGTCAGAATGTCCTGAATATAATAAAATGATAGTGGAGTGGAGAGATGGAGGACGCTGAAAGCAGGAGGGAGGAGAGGAAGAGGAGGAGAGACTGGGATGTACCATATTTTTTCAAAATAGGGGCAGTGCATCTTGATTACACACTGCGCTTTAGAGCCTTTAAAAAACTTTTAATGGCTGTAGTAAGGATTATTTCAGTTAGGCAAGTAAATTGCATCATTTTTAAAACTTACATTTAAGCCAGCCCAATGCCATATTCAGGTTATCTATTGCTAGTATTCTGTGTAACAGCAAAATGACTGAGCTAAAGATCATAAAGCTGCTGTTCATCTGTGAATGACGGTTCTGATTTTCACAGTCCTAATTAAAATAATCCATTACAGAGAAAATTCAGCAAAATCAATGTATAACGCACACACATATACACACACAGTGGTTATATAAATAAACACATGTTGTGTCTCATTTTCTCTCTCCATTCATACATTAATTTTCAATACCCTCTTATCCTGTGTAGACTAGATCACCACGCACTGAACAAAAACTCTCTACGAGGGACTGCATCTGCATTTTTTGAAAAAATAAAAATTCAAAAATAGAATGGTAGTGTCGCCCTGGTAGCCGGCAACGTGGTGACGTGAGAATCTACCAAAGTCCAAATTTTCCCAACAGTAAAATAAATACTGTACAATATTTGTTCACCGGTGAAATGTTTATTATTTATTGTAGCTTAATATTATAATGGTATCATAATGGTTTATCAGTTTTTCACGTAAACCCTGGTCATACCTCACCTTCAAAAATAAGACTACGGCTTCTGTCTCTGAAATTATCATAAAAACTTAGAGTCCAAAGGTGATGTTAATAAGAAATAACATACATGAGATAAGAACTCCTCTTTTTGCAGAAGGAACACAAAGGTGAAAGGTCTGTTTTTTTAGTTTTTGGTATGATTGTGCGTGAACTATTTTAATGTCATTCCTAAAATGTGGGGACAAAGTATCACCTAAGGAGTTCTGATAAGCTACTGATTCTGAATACAAATAAAAATATTTGTGAAATGAGAATTACGAAACGTGTTCATTCCAAATATGTAACAATTTCGTGCCGTTTGTGACATACTGAATAAATATCAGAAACCTGTACAGTAGAAAAGACGTCTCATACTCAGAATGTGGAATATACGTGTTTACGGACCCACGCCCAATTTACGTCGACGCAAAGAAGCTAGTAATGCGTCAAGATAATACACGGTGAAGCACGAAGTTCTCGGTCCAACGCTTAGTAGGTGGACAAAGAGTGCCCAGCGAGTCAAATATTAACTCAAAAATCACATCACGTACCCTACGCGTTTGTATCAGTTGTGTATCGTCTCTTGTTTTGATCACATGAGCCAAATTTAGTGTTTTAAATAGGGTCATGGTGTGACGCAAAAGAAATTGACAGCTAAGCAAAGAGTAGAAGGAGGAGGTGATTAAACTTAATTTGGTACCAGTAAAATTATGTCTTATTACATGGCTTATTACTATGGAGCTCAAACCCATGACATTTTTTCACATTTTAAAAGGTTTAAATACGTTTTGGACAAAATGTTCATGTTTTTCTTTTCAGCCAAATCCTGCGTCTCTGTTTCGTTGCTGTGGTAACGTACGCTGCTTTGGGAAAAATACTAAATGGCGCATGCGCCGTTGATACAGTTTTTAATAAGCAGCGTTCAAAAGTCACAGCTCCCTGAAACCATAACGTAACTGAACGCGTGAAATTCCCCAGGGTCTTTAGGGCGACTTCACGAAGATGAGCGACCACCTCTCGGAACAAGGCTCTCTTTGAGGCTCCTGAGTTGCTGATTCATTGATATTCACAAACCACCGGTGGCGCCCTTCCAACGCAGGATCCCGGTCTCCTATATGAGGATCCGCGGTCTGCCGTTTACAAAAACCGGGTTGTGCGTAAGCTACACGCAACGTTACTGGATCTACATACGGGATTTGCGCAGCCAAAGAACCAAACACTGAAGGGGAATAGCCACTTCGTACGTATTTTTTTTTCTTTGGGAGAAATGTCCGAGGGGATGGGCCAGATCCTCGGGTAACACCGTCCCTGTTTAGCTGACATCCGTGCTGGGATTCGGGAGTTGTCCTGCTCATGGCACACACAAACTACTGACTACGTGAGCTTCAAGAGGCTCGTCTTGTTCGATCAAACCAGAGGAACTGTTATCCTTTGTGGGTAGAAATAATCGCCCCGAGCTCCGACGGAGGGACCCACAATCAGTGAACTGCCACGGCCGACGACGTGTTGCAGTCCAGCAGTGAAACCAACCTCCAGCCTCCAGCGGTTTGAAAACCACCGTGTTATCAGTCAACGTTACACTGGTTGACGGCATGTGTCAGGTTTGCCTGACAGCCGACAGATAACCGAGGAAGGTCCCGCTCTTTGATGTTTCTGGGTCCATTCATTCGCCTGCTGTGATGGTGTGTGTGTATACGGTTAATATAATTTTGTCGACATCTATGAATTAATTCACCGCAACCCTCAGCTGGTGTTGGGGAGAGGGAAGCTGAAGCGGGTCGGCAGTCGGAAGGATATGGGAGAGCGAGCGGAACCGATGCAGTGGGTCTTGGCAAGTCATCGTCAGAATACAGGTGAGCAGCGGCTGTGGGATGACGAGAGTGACTAACCTGAGTGGTAAAATGCCTTTCCGTATCTAGGGCAGCGAGCCCTCCCTCGGTTCGGATAGTGACACCCGACTTTGTAGCTCATGGGTAAGTCCTGATTTGAGACACATATCTTAGGCCACATCTCCGCTATCTAGGCCCGCAGGATGCCAGTTTAAGCAGCTGTCCTGATTAATGAGATTAGACACTGTGCTGCCGCTGCTGCTGATGGACTTGTTGGAATCACACATTTTGATGCTGTTGCACACATGAACGCTGAGGGCTGCGGGTAGCCTTATCTCCACTGCTTTTGTTATTGTTTATTATTCAGCTGTTGCACAGTCAATTTACTATATTAAATATGAAAATAACACACCACACACTTTGCAGCAGCCCACAGTGATGTGACAGTGTGTCAGTTTTATGTAAACTACCCAAATCCCAAACACTTCAGACCCTAGACTTGTTATTTGTTCTACTTATTTAGTAGGTAATTCATCAGTCTACAGGTCTTGTCATTGTTACAACACATGCCATTCATTCTCCAGACTATGCTTGTATTTGGGCAGTACATTTTTTTACACATTTTTATTAATTAAAAAAAGGACCAGGCACAGCCACAGTAAGGGGGATGTCACACCTGTTAATCATTCACACTGAGAGTATTTCACTGATAAGTTGGGCCCACCTTTTCTCATGGCTTCCAGATGTTTTTCTCTATTGTCCTTATGTCCATGCTGTTCCTGCAGTGTGTGGTGTTTCATGAATGACCAGATGTGTCAGTCAGAGAGTGTTGTGCAGTCTCATTGAGAACAGTCAACACATCTAATGTTTTTGAAAAATAATAATATGATATCTCAGTGTTTGAGTGAAATAAGAACGATGGCAAGAAAATGGGAAATAGAAACTAAGAAACTAAGTGCCTACTGGGACTCCTGGCTGTGTTTATAAAGATGATGTCACAGATGCAGTCATTTCTGCTGCTAATGTTCATTTCAATGGAAAAAATACAGTTATTGTGTGTTTCTCACATTTGTATACTATAGTTTGGACAACAACCTTAAGTGGATGTATGAAGTGTTATGACAGCTCAAGTATGTTTAGAATTCAGATCAACAATAATAACGTTGTGTATAAAGTGAGTTCAGTGCAGCAGTTAAGATGTTGAGATGTGGTGCAACTGCCTTGGTTGCTGTTTTGTGTCTTCCACGATTTAACCTGTAGTTTATTTTAAATCCCCTTTCTCTATCAATTCAGTCCCTTTTGTTAAATTAGTTTGATCAACTTTGCCTCTCTGCTCTTACTTCCTGTTTCATACACATATAACATAAACATTATGTGTTTGTAGGAAGCTGCAACAATCAAATAATGTTGACTTTGTTGTCTGTGGCCAGAGAACATTTCTGTTAACTGTACAGAAAACAGTATTTTAATAACAGACTGTTGACTGAATGGGACTGAGCTTATGTAACCTCTATATTAAGTTCTCACACTTAGTGTTCATGAGTGATAAAAAAGTGATTAACATTTTGAAGTTTCTAGTTGCTAATAACCTTCTGTTATACCCAGTTCCCGTGCAGTAAGACTTTGATTTATTTAAGATGTTCCCATGTCTTGTGGAGATGTAGATAGCACATCACGCATATTAATTTTAGACTTGCTCTTTTTAAAGGGGCACCGTGGGACAGGTGATCCAAATAAGCCATGAGTAAAAGGGCATCACTCTGTGATAATATCCATGAGACATTATTGATAATCTTGCAAGCGCTTTGCAAGTGTATGTGTGTTTATGAGTGTCCTCTTGTGTATAGCTTTACATGTATCACAAAATCTATAAGCCGCAGAACTGAAAGGCAGCGAAGCCATGAATAGAATAGAGATTTAAATCGACAAAACTACTGCAGTTATTTTCGGTGTCCGACCAGATACAATGACAAACAGATTTCTACATGTTTTGTGGCAGTGAGCCACAGACAGGTTGGCAGAGCACATATGTTGCCACCCCAATACAAAAATAACTATTCATGTACACACAAACACACGCATGCAATCTGCGGTGCACATACTATCACATCTACCAAAAGAAGCGAAAACGGAGTGGGAAGAGGTGAAAGGGATTGAGTGGGTGGCAGTGGGAGAAAAAGATGGAGAAAGAGGCAGAGGGAGAGTAGGAGTGAGTGGCACATGGCTTTCAGTCTAAAAAAAGATGAGCAACGCGAAACCAAGACCAGAATCTGGATTAGCTAGATAAGGAAGAGGATGGGGACTGGGGAAGGCTAGAGGAGAAAATGTAGGTTTCCTCTGCACCGAAAATGGTGCAGATGCACACGCTCTGTTTCATGCTCATAAATGTCCTCTAAAATATGAACGCTGAATGAGTGTGTGGGTAGAAGGAGAATAAGGAGAGAGCCAGAGCTTGGGCAGGAAGAAGATGAGAAAGACAGAGAGAAGGTGAGATCGAGATAGGACGGGATGAGATTCTGTAGGATGGACAGAATACTGGTGTAGTGTGACAGGATTGGGAGAGACAGAATCATTAGAGACAGCAGGAGCATAGCCAGGGATGTGACAAATGCTGGAGAGAATCTTCATCTGAGCAGAGTGTAACACTGACCCAGGCAGAAAAAGAGAGAGACTGGAGCAGATGGATGTGTGACAGAGAGCAGAGGAGATGGAGAGATTTGGGACTGTGCTGCAGTCGTGCCATCATGCCAACCCAGTGTAACCTCAGCATCTTCTCTAGACATTCTCAGTAGTCTGTGTAGGATTGTGTCCAGAACGTCCACTTCAGCCTTCACTGATTCTCTCCAAGCAAATATTTTTCTTGTTGATTCATGTGCTGCAGGCACCATAACAAAATGCCGTATGGACAATGAAGTCACTGCGTATCTGGCTGAATATATGCTCACAGACTTTTAGTTTGATAATAGTGCAACGCATAATGAAATAGTTGAATAATATATATAATATGATATTGATGTGAGTCAGTCCAGTCAGTAAAGAGTTTTGACTGAACCTTGTACGTTTAACATATTGTTCTGTGAATATACCACATAGATATTTTTAGCTGTTTCAAGAGATCAAAATTTTTCATTCAACATATAATAGCGCTGCGAGTCACATCTCACGGTCCTTGTGACGCTTTTACGGTGCATTCAGATACACCGAAAGTAAATGTGCTGTGTTGAGTGTCAATCACCAGGATATATTCAGATGCCTAAGAGAAAGCTGGAGTCTCCACAGTCCACCTGGACACACCTTAGTTTACATGGAGATTTTAACTTCCAGTGTTTATCCTGCTGAAAGCTGTTGTATACCATGCTGACTGATTAATATCTGCTCCCTAAACCTTAGTGAAATCCTGATGTAGTTTTAAGGTTTAGTAGTGATTATTTACTGTGTATTACTTCATTAGCAAATCAACATAAATATAGTGTTAAATATAGTGTTTGTCAGTGTGAATGATATGTAAATCTACCACAATAATTACGCATGTCTTCTTTAAGGCTCACAAAATGCAACAGAGAATATGTACAGACTCTTAACAGCAAAAGGGGATCAGTATTTCTTGTCATCATCATAAGCCACCCAGCGTAAACTTGGCCCTGTTGAAATTCACTGTGACGGACATAAATTAAGCTGACCAATACTTAAACATGACAAAACGTCGGCTTTTGTACACTGACATGGCTGTGAAACGTTAATATCCTGCAGATTATCGTTTGATCATCACTTTGAAAGATACCTTGTGATGAGGTTCATGTTTGAAAGGATCTGTTAAAAGTAGTAGAACTGGTTTCAATAGTTGGGAGGCAAATAGGTCTTAGAAAAGAAAGGCTCTCCTTTCATATAAAAACATATTAAGCACCAGTAAGACCTGGGAGTTTATATGATAACAGTTTAATATTTCCTCATCTGTTTGTTTTAAAACAGGTTTGCAAGTTCTGCTTTCAGCCTGCTCGACAAAGTAAATGTTCATCATAAGCTCAGTTGCAGTGATAATAAAGTTGTTACACAGTGGAAGGATTTGATAGAAAATTAAGAGACCATAACCAAAAGGCTGGATGCCACAGCTTGTCTTCATGCAGCTGTTGCTGCAGCAGACTCACTGTGAGTAAAATAGAAGAGCAGGATACTAAACACCTGCTGCTGGTTGGTTTGCTCAGAGTTTAGATTCAGGTTGAGTATCAGTTGCTACCTCAGTGTTCTGTGTACTTGCTGAGCAGTGAGAACAGGTGAGTTTTGTCTTTTCTGTAGCAATCGTGGATATAAATGTTTGTACTAACAGAGAAAACTATATTTCTAGCAACCACAGAATCTGTAAGCAACAATGAAACCACTGTGAATTGCAGTAGGTTCTTGCTTGTCATGACAATTCAAAGGCAGTTGTTCTCAGTAAAACATGTCAGATGTGGTTCTGTATGGCTATGCCCTGTTTGTTTCAATAACTCCATGTCAAAGAAAAAGCTATAATGATGGGGGAACGGGGAGTCCTGTCATTGTTGTTAGATCATTGTTGTTTCATCACATGGGTACGTGCCTGGCCCTGGTACACAGTAGCACGCTGTGTGGAGCACAAAAGCATTGCTCACATGCAGGAATATATCAGTTTTTTCACTAAACACATGTCATTTGGATTCAGACGGAATCACTAGCTCAGGATGAGAGTCAAGAGTTTTCATGACTCATGGTGCATGCAGAAAGCACAATCCTAGTAAAGTCAGCGACAGCAGCTCAGCCGGGAGTTGTCTGCGTAGTACAGTTGCCCTAAAGGTCGGGTTTTAGACATTTAGGTCCTCCTTTGATCTCAGGTTGTGGTGTGTGCTAGGTTTAGGTACTGGTGCTACTGCCTGAGGAGGAGGTTTAAAGTAGAAACTTGTGAAGTTCCATCTCAGTATTAACATTAGACAGTTTCTCTATTATTCCATCAACATCAACAGTAGACTCCCTGCTTACCCTAACCATGCATCATCACAAAGGAAATCAAGGACAATATCACTTGAATTATATGATCAATGCATGTGTTGTACACAGATAAATTGTCTTTGTAGTGAAATAATAAATTTGCTGACATACCCCAAATTTCAGTAAACACTTATACCACACGTTAAGACTTACCCTGAGTGCATATACATACGTAATTATATATATGAAGGTCCTATGCATAATGGCTCAAAATAAATTACACTAGTGAGAAAACAGTGAGTCTGTTTACTGTGTATAAAACATAGATTAATTTTACATTAAATTAGCACTGCATTTATTTGTCACTTCTTCCTTTCTTCCAGTTTCTTTTTTTTTCATCAATTAAAGATTTGTTTTCTTGCGGAATGTAGATAACTGCAGCATTAGTCTAACATGTTATGGCATTAAATGTATTTGCTAATGTCTACAGTAGAAACCAAACAGCACCACTAATAGGCCAGCATCCCCTGAGTGATGGATGGGAAAGCCTTTGAGGAGGCAACTGCTATTAGCGAGGATGTGAGGTTGATATGTGAACTATGGAGTCTGGAGTCTTCCATGAAATGGGCTGAGCAATGGCCTTCTCACCAGAGGTGAATACTCTTTAGTGTACACAGAACACTAATTAGCAGTGGATATGCTGTCCATAGTCTAGATTGTGTATATGTCATGAAATAGCTTGATAGATTTCCTGTAACAAAGCTAATGGGCTGGTGTACTCTCCACTGTAAAGATTAGACTGCACAAAAATTACACGGCTGACTTAAAAATGCTTATCAACAAAAGGTGAAATTCAAATCTGATGTTGAGGACACAGCTGTGTCACATGCAAGTAATTTTCTACTTGATTTATATAGTACACTGATAGTTAAAGTTATCGTTCTCAGACACATTCATTTCTTTAGAACCTCGGGAGTGATCAGTCGCACACATTGATTGGCTTCAGGATCTGTAGTTACTGCTGTTGCCTGACAGAAGCATGGAAAGTGAATCCCACCGGAGTACAGACTAAATATTATATTTATAATAATAAATAATATAGGCTACACAAGGTTGTGTTAAAACTGAATCATGAGACTAAATTTACATTTACAAATTAATATTGGACTAAAAATGCCTCCATGGCTCAAAAGACAAATGATAATACTGATCTTAAAGCAATGTACAAAGAGCTTCACAGGTCATAACTGCTGAAATGATTCACAACATTTTTGACTGATCTGTAGTCATTAAATGTGCGGATGTGCTGATTTTCTCTTTTTTAATTCACTGTAGGTTGAATATCTTTGAACGAAAGAAGTTAAAGGCATCAGTTGGCTATGGTACATTTTACTGAAATTTAACATTGTATTCAGTATATTTCGGCATTACTAATTAATAAATTGCAAAATATACTTTAGTATATAAAATTTCAATGAAATGGTGGTTGATCAGTCAGTATGTCTTGTTGGTAAAATTGAGTGGTTACACATCACTTTAGAAAGTGTATGGATGCAACCTAAACTGACTTCGCTAAATAGAGTAACAGTACAACAGGACTGTGGTCTTACTTTCCCATTTCATTTATAATTATGTCATAATGTTTTTTCCAATGTCTCTGCTGGGAGTTTCAGCTATATTGTAACAACAGGCCTGGAGGAGAGTGCTGATAACATTTCCCTAGTGGCTCAGTGTGTGTCTTCTGCATTTAAGAGATCTGCTTGATTTCACTGGCCTGATTGTTTTGGCCTAAATTAGATTTGAGGGAAATTCAGATGTTCTCTTAATTCATTTTCCCTCTTTCTTTTATCCAGCCTTACTTCCTCCTGTCCTCTTTAATGATACTCCAACCCAGATAGACTTTTACAAGTAACTGAGAGGTGACTTCAGTTACATGAACTGATTCTTATGTCCTTGTTTCTTTCACTCTTTGTATTACCTCATAGCAACGGAGCCATGTCAAATTAGATATAATAACTAGAATAGGCAGATCAAGTTTTAAGTAAAGTTTTCAGCTTTAGGTATTCAAACCATGTACCCAGGTTCTGTATTAGGGTGTCACACTGTTTGCTATGTTTGTTATTTATTCCAACTAAACACAAGTGCAGCAGATTAACAGTAACTGTTGTCTGTCCTATTTGATTGATGGTGTGAATTCACCTACTGTGATACTTTCCGTGGAAGTAAAGTCTTCATAATGTCACTACACTGCTCATGTCTTGACCCCTCTTCTTTGATGCAGTTATGTAGTTAGTTAGTTCCCATAAAAACACATTCTTTATGACGAAACAGATGACTTGGCGTGTCTTGTAATCTTTGTGCCCACTTCATTTAATATGTTTTTTGGTGTATTATTGCATTTGTACAGTTGTATTATTTAAATTTAGAGATTTTATATACACTCTTGATCTTCTACAATGTGAATGTGACAGTCAGGGTTCCAATATACAGATCCATGAGATAAGAGAAAACCCTTAATGGAATCAGCCATATAATGAATACTAGTATCATAAAGCTTAAGCGTGGAGATTTAACTTTGCTTTAAAAAAAATTTTTTATGTGTTTAATTATGACCAGTGTTGGGAGGTGAGCAGCTGGAAATTTCCTCTGTAGAGAAAGTGGCAACCAGATCTCTTTGCTGGTGAATGTAAAATTTCAAGATGGGGGTTGTAGGCAGCTGTGGCTCAGGAGGTTCAGCAGGAGGTTCGTCTACCAGTCATAGGATTGGTGGTTCAATTCCCAGCTCCTCCAGTCATATGCTGAAGTGTCCTTGGGCATGACACCGAACACTGAAAGTGGCTATGACTGACCAATAAGTGGTTAGTCATAGTTGACAAAACTCAACTAGAAGATATGACAGTGACAATAAAAATACTGCTTGGTCCCCAACCATATGGGCAACCTTTGATCTATATTCAAACAGTTGCAAATCAGTGCAGGTGTTTGGGCTCAATAAGCAGCCTCTTGGGAAATAAGAGAGAACTGCATATGGCTAAACATCAGGGATATAAAAGTTTGATGCATTTTATGACTTTAGATATTCAAAGCAATATGCATAGACATGAAGATAAGATTTTAGCCAGAGCTGAATTGTTAATTTTGTTAAAGTCTCATAAACTTTAGGGGCCTGGGAAATGTAACGGGGTCCCCAGTGTTTCAGCCTGTGTGCACAGTAGCAGAATAGACAAGGAATCATTAAAAAAAAAGAATGACTTCTCCACCAGATCTGCACAGAGGAAATGCCCGTGTTTTTCTGTAATACTGCACACATCCCCACTGAGAGCTATGTAGGTGGTAGCACAAATGCCACAATGAATGTTTGTTTTCTTTTTCTCTGCCTGATTTATTTCTTCCCAATGCTCAGGTAATTAGATGACTTCTTGGTGAAGCACAGTAGAAATTAGGAACAGTATATTCTTTACATAGAATTGTTTATTTACATTTTTAAGTTGTTTATAAAGACGAGTCCACATCAGTTCATAAAAATGTAAAGAGCTGGAATACTGAAAGCATTCAATACTATTTACAATCTATTTGTATAAAGGATTAAAACATTTAGTCAGGAAGTTACCAAAGAAACTCTTATTATAAACAAACATGCACCTCTGAGGAAACTCTAAAACACAAAGCCACATTTATTATTTTTATAGTTCTGCAGGCAGGCAGCTGTTTCTGCAGTAGTTTAGATGAATGTTATTGACAGCTTGCACCTTCCAAAAGTGTCACTGGTCCAACTTTTCCCTTTACTTTACTTTAATAAACTTAGTCATTTTAATACTGCATTGTACTGTACATGCATCAGTCTAGTTAATTTTAACAAACTAGAGAAAGACTTGCAGTAGGATCAAAAGACATAAAGTCTGTTAACAGAAGTGTGAATAAATTTGAAAAAATATTAACAAAGAGATGCCAAAAGAAGAATTTACTGTACCGCCAAGTTGTTGTGCCAGTACTTCACTATGTTTATCCAACTGAAAAGTCATCACTGGAGCTGACTTTAATAAAGCACACATCATGTCTCCTTTGATGCATTTAAATTAACAGCTTAGGTCTTGCAACTGCAGCTTGCATTTATAACCACACTAATGTACTTTTGCAGTTAAAGTTAAAGCCACCATGGAATCCATTGCACAATTTTGCTGCAGTGTTGATCCACTCTAAAAAGAACATGTTTAAACAATCCTACTTTTTCCTTTTAACCAGGCAATGATACATTTATCGCTTGTTCTCTTTGTGCAGGCACGATGCAGAGTGAGACTTTAACAACTGTGATGACTGTGGTATTTAAGGGTGAATCAAGGAGGGTGCTGCCAGTTTCACAGTAACTAAAAATGTGAAAAAATGTTCTGAAACATTACTAAAAAGCAGAAGAATGCTGGACACTGACCAAGTCTTACAATAATGATGTGTTGCTTTATAATTTTCTACTCTATCACTACCTTAGAGTTAGATGTTGTACAACGTGTGTTTGTATGTAATATAGTTAAAGGTTTTGGCATACTTTTTCAACGCAAGTGAGAAAGCTGTTCTTTAGTTTTCAGCAAATATGCAGGAGGAGCACACCATGAAGGCTGTATCAGCCTGTATCAGCACCGTAAGGACTGCATCAGCCTCCCTGTGCTTCTTCTACTCCCTACTTTTTTTTTCCTGAAATGCATTTTGTAGTTCATGTCAGTTTACCCCAGAGGCAACTTAAGTACACTCACAATGCTTTTTTCCAACAAAAAAAGGAATGCTTTAGCTATAACCAACACAAAACACACGTCAATCTAGGTTCTGTTTCTTTCTTCATTAAGTGGTGCATTTTTTTCTGCATCTTGTCACCTCTTGTTTCTCCCAATGTCTTTCACTCTTGTCCTCTTTACAAATCTATTTACATTATATTCCATGCAGCACCCTCTGAGATATAGCATACAGTTTGATGAATTTAAGAAACAGAAAATCGCTGTCATATTGTACTAATGGATCCGAGCTCTGAGCAGCCCAGAATGTATACATTTACTGCACATTTGTAAATTGCTAGTTTATCCTCTTTTTCTGTCTGAAATTCATGTCATGTAAGAATTTTATGAGCAATTTACAGGACGTTTGGTTAAACCCTTGTGGAATACCGGATGAAAAATAGTTCATAAACAAAGCAGTCACACTGCAGATGTCATTTGTCCCTGACATTCTCTGTCTGCCTCTGGATTTTCCACAGGGCAGTGATGCCTGGCATGGTGATGTTTCGGCGGCGCTGGTCAGTTGGCAGTGATGACCTGGTGCTGCCTGCTCTCTTCCTTTTTTTATTGCACTGCATCTGGTAAGTCAGTGTTTTCTTATTTTATTAGTTTATCTGTATCCAATGATTATTTATATCTATTTTATTACTTCCTTACTCTTGTGTGTCATACTCAGGTTGGTTGTTCTGTCCGTGGTTCTGTTCGGCCTCCCTTATGGGTCAGACCAGTCTTGTTCAGTAACGCTGGTTGACCATGGCCGGGGGTATCTGGGCATTCTGGTCAGCTGCCTTATCTGTGAGAGTGCCATCATGTGGTTGAGTATGAGAGGCAGCATTTTGTACACACAGCCCAGGGAAGCTGTGCAGTACGTCCTGTACATACGACTAGGTAAAACTTCTTTTTTTTGTAGATGAGCTTGTAATACACAGGATTACAGCTTGATGCTTAGTAGGATTATTTTTTATTTACTTATTAGGTGGCTGAGAGGATTAGTTTTGGTTTAAAGTTAAGATTAGAATGTTGACTCTGTATTGATCACTCCTCTCACTTCCCTTTCTAGCTATTTTGTTGGTCGAGCTAGTATATGCTGTGGTGGGAATTGCCTGGCTCGTTCAGTATTACCAACCGTGCTCTGATGTCACTGCCAAAAATCTGGCTTTGGGTGAGTGAAATCAGTCATAAAGAATGGGAGTGGTCAAGGAGTTGTAATTTTTGAATGTGAATAACATTTTATTATTCATTACAGGAATCGTTGCATGCAACTGGCTTGTGATATTCAGTGTTTGCATTACCCTCATGTGCACCTTTGATCCTACGGGTCGTACTTTTGTCAAACTGAAAGCCACTCGTCGACGTCAACGTAACCTCACAACGTACACGCTCAGGTATTAACAGGCCCTTCGATTGTCCATTTCTTTCCTTTTCTCTAGGCATGTACGTGTACGTGTTTCTCATCCAAATTCAGTTTTCACAGTATTCTTTGCCTTTTTCTCACATGTAGACACAGACTAGAGGAAGGCCAAGCCAGCAGCTGGAGCAGGCGACTAAAGTTCTTCATGTGCTGCACAAGAGCCCAGGATACACAATCAGTGAGTCACATTACACACTTATGTTGGCTCACTGTGGTGAAAGTAAAACAGAAAGGCATGAAACCAGAAATACAAAATGTGCAGTGAGGCAATAAAAAAATAACTGTCAGAATGAATCAAGTCTGCCACAAAGAAACTTTATGCTCAGCTACCTACCAGTCCCATTACGTCTTTGAAATGTTTAATTGTAGGTCAGACCAATTTAAAAGTCGTCCATACAAAGTTAAGCACAATTGCAGTCATAGAAATGTCCCTACTATTCATTACAAAGGCTTTTTCCACCATCTGATGTTTTTTTCAGTCAGGGAAGTATGGGAGTGTGTATTTACAGTAATCAAAAAAGTTGCTTCTCTTAAAGGCTAATGCCCAAAAAGCCTCCAAAACTGCATTCGTGATGGAGAGAAAAACATATTTTTTAACTTGTTGCTGATTGTTTTTCACTTGAATAGGAAACAGCAAACAACTTGTCAGACAGTTTAGTAGTTGCATGATTATGTCTGTTTTGTGGCCAACCCTCCAGTAGTGCAAACTCTTACTTGTTCCATCATGTCCTGATATCTGCTGCCCAGGATGCATATTCAGAAGTGGCCAGCCTCTTTGCAGAATTCTTCAGAGACCTGGACATTGTGCCTAGTGATATCATTGCTGGTCTGGTACTTCTTCGCCAGAGACAGAGGTCTAAGAGATCTGCTATCCTGGATCAGGTATCAGTTCACAATAAACTATTTTATTTTATGTATTTTTTTGCTTGTGTACACATGTGCTGTAGTGAAAAAAAATGTGTGCTTTCTTTTCCTCAGGCCAACAATGACATTTTAGCCTTCTTATCTGGAATGCCTGTCACTCGTAATACTAGATACTTGGACCTTAAGAATTCGGTGAGTTTTTTTCTGTGTGAAAAACTGACAAAACTAAGGCTGACTGTTACTTCCTTATTAACAGTGGACTTGTGAAAGTGAAAAGGTTTAGAATGCAGGAAAACAATGAAATACGTAATCACAAAAATTCCATTTGCATTTTAACCAATTCTTACAGCTTCTCATGAATGTTATTTACCCTTAAAGGCATTGTATCTGCTCAAGCCAAACAACTTTTGTTCTGATGCATGTGTGTATGCCCATGTGCTTGCCTTTTCCTTTCCCAGGCTGAGATGAACATGTACAAGGAGGTGTGTTATTATATGCTCTTTGCCCTGGCTGCATATGGTTGGCCCATGTACCTGATGAGAAAGCCTGCCTGTGGGCTGTGCCGCCTTGCCAGCTCCTGCCCGTAAGCACTCAAACACACACCCGCACTCAGTTTTCATCTATTTGGTTCTGTGTCTCTTGAGACTCTCCAGTGCAGTTCAAATTTCACATCCCTCAACAACTGTCATGTGGTTATCCACTAAGAAAATACCACTTTAGATAAGCCTACTCAAAGACACAAGTTATTAATCACTTAGTGTCATACAGATTGCCTGCAGCTGGGATATTAATATTTTGTAATCTTGTCTGTCTTTTGCATTATGTCCATTCTATCTGCTATCTTACAAAAAACTGCAATTAGTTTTTTTCTTTGTGTCCTCCTGTTTTCTTCATGTCTTCCTCTCTCACCCCAGATGTACATCAGTGTCTGGCTCTCGATTGTCTCAGTCTGTGACAGTGGAAGAGGACAATTGTTGTGGCTGTAATGTCCTGGCCATACGGAGACACTTCCTGGACAGGGACCTCAAGCAGGTTCACATTGTCTACACTTCCTGCCATGATGCTGTGAGTAAGACAATAAGCTAACAAGCAGTCTCAAGTGTTTGTGCTTATTTCCTGAATAAAACAAAGAATGGATGTGTTGGAGAGTTTTAGCACCATCATCATTTTTTTATTTGTTCATTTTATTTAAATGTGCTCGAGCCCTGCATCCGATGTTGTGTTTGCAAACCAGAGAGTACTTTTTTCAAGCAAACATCACTTAACACAGGGCTGATGTGCACTGCTTCACAGCCACAAACCAGGAGGTAGCACAATCATTTAGTGGCTAAATTTTTGTAGTTTTGGACATTATTTGTGTCTGTTTTGATAACACTTCAGTCACCAGTTTAGATACAGGAAGCTGAGTGAGAGCTGTGTCCACATCCTCGGCAGTAAGTCAAGTTTGTTCTCAGTAGGTGTTGGACTTTACCAAGGCTGTGCTTTGTCACAGATTTTGTTTGTGACTGTCAGGGACAGAATCCTAAGGTACAGCCAAGGAGCGGAGAGTGTGCAAATCGGTGGCCTCAAGATTACATTTCTGCTCTCAATGTATGAATCACTGCTGCTGCTTGCTGAGTTGTAGTCACCGCAATACAATTTACTCAGTTTAGTTGTAACACTATGTTCAGTTGAGGTAATTTGGAGGATGACCTGTGTTTAGCTGCATCTCCTAGGCAGTTAAGCTGATGAGTAGAAATGTGTGCAAAACTGCAAACAAGTAATAATTTAATCCGATATGTCTCCATACATGCATAACACTCTCATCTCTCCATCCAAATGTGTGCCTTGCAGTAGCCATGTTAACAATTAGTTGTGTTTTATTAAACCATTTCAAACGGTATATAAAAAGATTGTTTCCTAGGATAAGTCTACATAGAAATAATATTATTTCCACAGCACTCACACAAGCACTTGAGCCACACAGTGTTGATGATTTGTAAAGCAGAGCACTTGTGAGTGAGACTAGCCAACGCTGAGTTTCCATCTATAAATTCCTCTCATACAGTGACTTATACGGCTGTGTGTCGTGCCAAGTTGAGAAAAGTTTGATGACTCTAGTAGTTCTCGGTTTGCTTGGCTGCAAGTGAAACTCAGATGCACTTCTGTCTAACCAACTTCTACTGTCCGCTCTGAATCCTCCACACAGGTTTATGAGACTCCATTTTTTGTGGCAGTTGATCACGCGAAAAAGAAAGTTGTAATCAGTATCAGAGGAACCTTATCCCCAAAGGTGAGTTTCAGCTTTTCTTGTCTGTTCTCTTTTTACAGTAATTTTCTTAAAAATGTCTCAGCTATTGCCCCTCCTCCCTTTAATACGTCACAACACCAACACCTCCAGAGCAGGTGAAGTTCTCATAGTTTACTGCAGTGTTCTCATACTCCTACACACTTCACACATAGAGCAGAAACACGACTGCCCACTTTTCATATCATTTTTTTACATAAGCACTAAGAAAAGCCTTTTCTTCTGAGAGGAAACAAGCTGCTCATCCCATTGATCTCAGAAGCTTTGCTCCCAAATAAGTCAATAAATGCAGTTTATCAGTGTAGCTGATCTGAATAAAAAAAACAAAACAAATGTAACTGTCTAATGTAATCATTGCCTGTAGTGGAAATAGTGTAGTAGTTCACCAATAACATGAGAATAGTAATTATAGTGAGACTGACATACTGTATGGACACATGAATTTGAAGTTTCTAAATTTCCCTTTTTCACTTTACCTCATTGTCTTGTCTGCTTTATGCTGTATTTAGTTTTTTGATATATCTTGTGTGTGTCAGGATGCGTTGACTGATCTGACAGGGGATTCTGAACGCTTGCCTGTAGAGGAGCAGCATGGAACCTGGCTTGGCCACAAGGTCAGAGATTACATCTTTAAACCGCTCACCTACAGTACCTCAGATTGACTCTGAAGCGTCCTCTGATATTTTCTTTGATAGTTTCCTCTGTTCTCCATTGTCTAGTTTAAAAAAATAACATTATCCCAACTCTTAAGGTCATTTCACTTACTAGTATAATTGCTAAGGCTATTTTAATATTTTAATAAGTTATTAATCATGCTGACTTCCTGTCCATATTTGTTCTCATATTCTACTCTTCCACTGAATCATTTTCTCTTTCCTTCTGTTCTCAGGGGATGGTTTACTCAGCAGAATACATTAAGAAGAAACTGGAGCAGGAAATGATCTTGTCTCAGGCTTTTGGAAGAGACTTGGTACATGTTTCAGTGTATTGTATAAACATGGCAAATGAACATTTTCTATGACTTGTAATGTATCTTGTACCTTGTATTACCCCATTTGGAGTACACTGTGGTAACAAAATTGCACTGTTGTAACTGGAACAGAGCAAAGGCACCATGCACTACGGCCTGGTGATAGTTGGGCATTCCCTTGGTGCAGGCACCGCTGCTATCCTCTCCTTTTTGCTGAGACCCCAGTACCCCACACTTCACTGCTACTCTTACTCTCCACCTGGTGGCCTTCTAAGGTGAGTTAATGTGTGCGTCTGTGTGTATTATAAGCAGTACTAAATGAGAGAAAGCATGTTATGGTTGAGTAATCTGCACAGGAAGTTATTACAAGTTATTACGTTCACAACTTTCACACATAAATACCATGCTTATGTTTAGAAATTCCATGCATGTTTAATCCAAGTTTGACCTCTTCGTACTAGACACTGTTTACCTTAGACCTGAATTTACAGTACATGAATAACCACGTGTGGTGTTTAGAATAGCATCACAGTACGTGCAACATGGTGCAGTTTTTGACATTTTGCTTGAAGAGATGGAGAATGAACAACAAAGCTACTGCCAGGGTAATTCTGAAACGTCTGGCCTTCTGAAAATGTATCAGAAGGCCAGTGACTAAATAAAGAAAACTTAACAAATGACAAAAGAAACATGAATGTAGATGCTTCCATACAGGACAGAAAGTGTGAGCTTATGGTATGAGAATAATTTGACCTGCAGTTACCCCATCTGACTCTTATGGTTGTCTGCACCACCATCATCAAACACCAAATGAGTTAATATATTTTTAAAAAGTGGTGGTTCACACACATTTACTCCATTTGCTCTTCCACATTTACTTAATATACTACTAATAATAGACTTGCTTCAAACCAGCAATGCAAAGATCTAATATCAGGTACTTTGATCATGTTAACCCTCTGACATCAAATTAGTTTGTGTTTTTGGGAGTGTGTTAATATGTAAATTGAATGTGTAACTGGAATTGATGTTTTTTAGACTCCTTTATGATGACACACATAAGCAAATAAGAGGGGAGAGTCCACTTGTGCATGGACAAGATCTTCTACTTTCTACAATACTTTTATCTTGCTTATTTTCTGACCACAATTTCCAGTGTTGTATCAACCAGATACATGTGTGAGCTATAGTGCATATAGTCAAATATATTCCTTATATAGCTTACATCCTAAACCATTGTTTCCTCATTTATTGCATAATTTTTCCTTCCTTTTTTTTTACACAGTGAGGATGCCATGGAGTACTCCAAAGAGTTTGTCACATCTGTGGTATTAGGAAAAGACCTGGTACCAAGGTATCTCTTCTGCCACTGTATATCCTGTATATTGTGAATCATTTTTACTTTGCTGCAGTATTACCATAAACATTTCTGCCTGTGGTCTCTGTAGGCTCGGCCTTTCTCAGCTGGAGGGTTTCCGACGCCACCTTCTGGAAGTCTTACAGAAAAGTAACAAGCCAAAGGTGATTTCAAATCTGTGAATGATGACTTTCAATGACCAAGCAATATAAAGGTACAGGTAATAATACATTTCTCTTTGTAACAGTGGAGGATCATTGCGGGAGGCACCAAGTGCATCCCAAAATCAGAGCTTCCACTCGAGGATGATGATCCTCAATCTCAGCCAGCAGCACCCCCCAGCAGTCGGCTGTGGCTCCACCCCAGTGACCTCAGCATTGCCCTTTCAGCCTCCACCCCCCTCTATCCTCCTGGCAGGATCATCCATGTGGTGCACAACCATCCTCCAGAGACATGGTGAGAAAACTGATTTGAAAGCTGTGGGAAGATTACATGAATTAAGTCACCAAATGTTGTTTTTGCTGTTTTTAACTTTAGATTCCAGACGTGAGTTTCATCAGTTGAATGGTTTTGGCAATTAATGCTTAACATACAGTTTTACCACAGGCGCAGCTCAGAAATAGTCAAGTGGTTGTATAACTGATGCGTGAACACAGTTACCTCAAAGCAAACCTTATATTTGTTTCACACCTGTGACATAAAAGAACTGGCAGCTCCCTGTGTCAAAATGTAAATTGTAATGTCTGTCACAAAATATTCCACTCAGTGGTGTGATAGAATAGACTGTTCCCTTCCACATATGGTTTATTATACATGAAGGACAGCCGCTGTAAAATCACCAAATGTGTTCACTTTTTCTTTCACAATGAGTGACAGACTTCTCTCTTCCTGCCTCTCTCTAGCTGTGGACAAGAGGAGCCAACCTACTCAGCTCTGTGGGGGGATAACAAGGCCTTCGATGAGGTCATCATATCACCTGCCATGCTTAATGAGCACATGCCCCACATGGTGATGGAGGGTCTAAACAAGGTCTGTTTTATGTGTATGCGTGCAGCTGGATTTGGCGGGTGATGTTTTAAATGGTGGTGAAATGGAGGCGAACGAAATGATGGATGTTTAGTATGTGTGCATTTTAAACTCAAAAATATTTTGAACTGCTCACCAAGGGGAATACCACTTTTTAAAATGATGATGTCATGTCATGCTGTACAGTCACGAATGTGACATTTTTAATTTAAGTGAATTTTGGCTATGTTTATATAATTGATGTTATATCAAACGCTACTGAAAACTAGTTATATATAGAATTATATAGCCATAGATTAATGCTGATATGATTTGTTTATAAACTTAAGTATCTTTAAAAAAAAAAAAGACAACATCCAGTGATCATACAGTCATATGCTCATATCAATGTTAAACATTTATCTTAAGTAATTATTATAATCAAAAAATAGATTTTTTTAAATATACTAGTTATTTACTGTATTAATTATACATATAGAAGCAGAACCACTGGAAAATAAATCTTTGAGTTTTAAATACAGTGGTATCCCCCTTAAATTTCCAGTATATTTCTTGAGGTATATTCATGCATGTGACCCATCATTAACCGACAATGTGCTGCACCTTTTGTTTTCTCCACTTTGCTCCAGTCTCAAAGCATGGGAACTGTTCACTTCTGGTTGGTTTCATGGTCTTCTCTGGTCTTTTTGAGCATATACTTCCTGAACATAACTGGGTAATAATGTGAATGTTTGCATGTGGCAGATCCACTTTAGGGATTGCACTCTCTGATGGATGCAGAATTAAGTCGGTGTACAGTATAGTGTGTTTGACTTGGTTTTGTTAGATATTTGACCTTTCTGTGTGTGTATGTGTGTGTGTGTGTGTCTGTTTGTTTGTATGCTTACATCTGCTGTGCCTAGTCTGTAGTATGATACCTCTGGTGTTTCTACAGGTACTGGAACCATTTTGTCCCATGTCTGAACAGGGAAACGTGGAACCAGAGGAAGTGGAAGTCAATCAACCTACCTGCAGTACCAATATGTTCATAACCTCAAAAACAGAAATAAACTCTGCTTCCTTTTCCTCTGATTCCATCCACAAAGACCAATCTTGCATGGTTTCGCCCAAAGAGACTGAAAGTGCCTCTGTCCCTCAGACTGATGTTGCTTTACCTTGCTTTTTAGCTGCAGAGTCTCTCCCTCCTCCTCTGTCACATTCTGCCTCACAACTATGCTTGGTCTCTGTTCCACCACTTTCCAAAAGTCCCTCTGACCCCGACTTAAGAGCGCTTTCAGTTTCAAATGATTCATGCAATCCACCACAAACCCAGTCAGGCCCACTCAGCTCTCACCCTTGTGTGGAACCGATTTTTACTCCTCTATCTGAAATTGTATCTAATGAGTCTCCCATCAAGATAGTAACATCACCTAGCTCTTTGCAAAAAGATGAGGTCTGTAGTTTACCAGTGCCAACTAGTGCATTTGATTCTCTTGCATAGACATTATGCCACTCAGTATTATTTGCATAAAACAGATATTATTCCAAATAGTCATGCCTTATACGTAGCGTTATACTCAACACTTAAACTGACATTGTTAATATTATTACTGTGACCAAACGGCCAGCTGAAGTTGAAGTGATACCAAGAAGTCCAGCAGGAAAAACATTTTGCCTGTTGTAAAATCAGGATTTGGTGTCAGTATTATGTAACCTCTTAAGAATAGCCATTTACGATGCTGCATGATTAACCCAGGCCCACCTGCACTCGTTTCTCTTTTTAATGAGAGTTGTCATCCAACTTTCTTTAAATCAAGCCTTCATTCTTTTTATTCCTCTCACAGCTACGGTACATTTGGTCAAGTGCTGTGGCGTGAACTTGCTAACCCTTTTCCTCAGCTCACAAGTTTCCTTTGTATTCACAAAGTTTCCATGGTAACCTAATTTCTTCCACATTAACTGCTCTTTCTTCCTTCCTGGCTGGTTTTTCAGTAGCTGCAGCTCTTCTCCCTGCATGCCTTTTCTCTTTTTGCCTTTTGAAAGCACATATTCAGCTCTTCCTCAGTCATAATCCCTTCAATGAATTGTCAATTGCTCATCAGCAGCAGATGGAAAAACAAGGGGGAGCAAATGTGTAAATGTTAAGTACTCTGCTCAGCGCAAATGCTTTGCTGTAAAATGACTGCTCAGAGTCTAACCAATTTCTAATTTCCTCTTATTACCGACTTGGAACTGTGAAGGGTTTCATTAGTGAAAACTGGAAATTTTCACTGCTGTGTATTTTATAAAGCCATTATGGCTTCATAAATTATATATGTCATCGATCTATAGCTTTCGGGATTGCAGAACAGTGTTGCATAATGCAAATTTCCAAGTATACTGCACATTTCTCTTTCAGAGTTTACAATTTCATTTCTTGACTGGTATATATATATATATACCAACATTATATTTGCTAGTAGTTTAACACTTGTTGTAATTTTGCCCTCATGTATGATTGGTTACACTCATGTAACACTACATTGTATTTATTTGTGACCCATATTCATCTGCATAACCTACTAAACATGTTTGTTTAATGTCATTTTAACTTTAACTTGTAGAGTTGTACCCTAAGAGTTTCAGTCTATATTGATTTTCATTTAGTTTTCATCTAGTTTTTACGTTCCATTGTCACATGTTGTTTTTTTTTCTGCTTTGTTCTCATATCCTCTTACTGTTCCTCTTATTACATTATGGTGCTTCCATCGACCATTAAAGCTAACTAATAGTGTGTAATTGTGTGTTGACGTGATTTGCCATTGGTGTTTTTTCTTGCCTCATTTTAACCATTAACATAACACAGTTAAAATTCTGTGTCACAACCTTCAGGAATATATATTTGAGCTTTAATATGCAGTTGTCTTATGGTTTGCTATTTCTTCATTAGCTTCATCATGCTAGTGGGTGCTTAATGTCAGTTAGAGTAGGCGTAATCTCACCTTTAGGTTGCACTTAGATTTATCTGAGGTACACATTTATTTTAACACAGTAATAATACAAAAACAATATTCATATCTTCATATCTGCAGTTAAATATAGATGCAGTGGTTACTTGGATAAAGTCACTGAAGACTATTAAAATCTTACTAAGAGTGATCTATGTACAAGATTCATGACCTTCTTGTTCAGGTACCTGAATTAATGATAAATACTTTATTTATATGTGTGTGTTTCTTTAATACATTCTAAAAATATTAATAACCACTGGATCATACATTGCTCTATTG
>OMLM01001657.1:142205-159178 GCA_900302695.1 Helostoma temminkii | reverse complement strand
ATGAAATAAAGTTGGGTTTTGTGACAACCTTTCAAAAATGAGGGGTTTTTTTGTTGTTCATTTGTCTTTTGCTGTGGTGCAGCAGCAATTTAGCTCTAACTTTCAAATTTTGGGTGAGGAGATCTTTTCCAGTTTCCAGAGTTTTTGTGTTCTGTCAGTGTGCATACTGCTGTCTTGTTCTAGTTGTCTTTAACTGTAATGCCATGTGTGTATTCCATTGTCCCTGTGGCAGGTGCTGGAGAACTATAACAAAGGGAAAACAGCTTTGTTGTCAGCAGCCAAGATCATGGTGAGCCCTACAGAAGTGGACTTGAATCCAGAGACCCTGTTTATGGATACAACAACAACATCTCAGCAGCCAACGCCTACAACCCACCACCGCAGGAACAGTAGTGTTCGGTTAGTACACCAGGCACCATTGTGGGTGTTTTGGAGCCTGAAAGAATATATAAAACAGTTTCTTTCATCCTCTGTATTGTCAGTTTCCCCTATATATACAAAGGAGCAGACTACTTCAAAAACTGTAGGGGTAATCATGTGGATGTATCTCATTTAAAAATGAAGCCAGTCCTAACAAATACTACTGCTACTAACTGCTACTTTGTTTTCTCAATACCGTCATTTCTGTCTGTTCCGTATGGTTTAAAAAAAACAAGAGAAAAACCACTGTTACGGTAAGAAAAGCATGATAATACTAATTTTGCACAATGTTCTTCCTTCTTTCATGCACGCATGCACGCTGTCTGGCCACAGAGCAGTTGCAACGTATGGTAGTATTCAGTTTCCACCTCGCCCTCTCTGGTTTAGCCCCCGTCCAAAGTCAGTGTGAGGTCCTAATAGTTATGGTTGAATTATGTTATCTCTCCTGTATTAGCTACTAATACAAGAGCATTTACAGTCAGTTCCATGTATATTTGGACAATGACCCAATTTTAGTTAGTTTTGCCTTTATGTGACACAACAGTGAATTGGAAATTAGTGTAGTCTGTCAGCTTTATTTTAAAGATTGGCTGAAAATACTCAATTGTGTAGCAAATGCAGTCATTTCAATTCATGCACATATAATTTTAGTGGCTGATGAATTCATTTAACACTCGTTGTGACATATAGAGCCAAAATCATAAAAATAATGTCATTGTCAAAAATGTATATATAGAAGCCTGACTGTATGTGCTAAAATACACTTCTGGACTCCTGTTCTCTGTTCTTTCTTCCATTTACAGTGGTGTGAAAAAGCATTTGCACCTTTCCAGATTTTTTTTTTCACATTTGTTACACTTAAATCAGGCACACAAAGATAACCAACCCGATCAAATACAAAATGCAGTTTTTAAGTGGTGATTTCATTCATTTCATAACCCAAGTGCGCTTGAGCTTGAGGTCACAAACTGAATGGCCTGACATTCTCCTTCAGGATTTTTCTGTTACAACACAGATAAAATACATCAAGTAGTCCAGGTTCTGAAGCTGCAAAACAGCCCTAGAATATCACACTACCACCATGTGTGACTGTTGATATGATGTTCTTTTATAAAATGTTGTGTTTTACACCAGATATAACGGGACACCCACCTTCCAAAAAGTACAGCTTTTGCCTCATCTGTCCACTGAATATTTGCCCAAAAGTCTTGGGGGAAAATCAAATCAAAATGTTTTTGGCAAATGTCTTTTACTTTTCACATAGGGCCAGGCAGGGACAGCTTTTTACTCTTAATAAATGAAATTATCATTTAAAAACTGCATTTTGTATTTGCTTCCGTATTTACTAATCCCTTTAATTGGGTTGTAATGTGTGGAATTTTAAAAGTTATTTTAAAAGACTTTAACTGATGATCTGATTCATCTAAGTGTGACAAATATTCAAAAAACAAAAACAAAATCAGGAAGGTGGCAAATACCTTTTCACGTCACTGTATTTAATGTTTTGCTGGTGTTCGCCTAGTTCGTAGATATAGTTTAAACACTTTTCCCTTCTTGCACCCTTCATAAGTTATATTAAACTATTTTTGTATGTCATATGGTTTTTTTTATGTCAAGTTAAAGTTTTTTCAAGAAGTGGTGGCCAATCGGTCACAATGTTGTTATCCAACATTAGTGTTGGTGTAATGTGATTACCATGAAATAAAGTAGAAACAAGTAGTTTTGCATTTCCCTGCTCTATTTCATGGTTATTACACAGAAACTACTCTGTGTGCCTCCAGGTAATACCTGTAGGTCTTAGTGTTTCCATTCCACACTAACACCCATGTGGTTTTGGCCTACTGTTACCTAGATATACCTATTGCTCATACCAACCTATTACTTATTTATTACAAAATATTACTCCACTATTACCGTTTCCATTTGTAGACTGTTATACAAACCACAGTAATACAAAATGTGAATCAGCTGCATGATTCTTTTTGAGATAAAATAGTTCTATCACAGACTAAGGTAATAAATCTTAAGCTCATATCATTTACATCCCAAACTAAACAATAAAATCTCAAAATTCTTCTGATTGACGTTCTTCCCAATGCTTCTAATTAAAATAGCATATTGTAATGTTTTTGGAATAATGGTGGTCAGGCTTAGACACTAATTTTGTTCAGAACAGAATACATCTTTTCATATAAGTAGACCATACAAATCTCCCTAGATCAGCTAAAGCAGCTGCATTGCTCACACTCTTACTGATACTCAAAAGGTTTTACAAAAAGATAGCTGACCATTCTCTATACATTTCACCAGTTCAGTGCCCCAAATTTCAAAAGCATAACACCACATACATAGGAACAACCATACGGTCAAACAGAAACAATACTAGATGATAACTAATTTAAACCAAGGGAAAATGTAGCTTTCTTATTATGTCTTTCCACCATGATAGCTTTAGTTTATATATCTAGATATATCAATTGAACACTTCAGACTGTTTATCAGTAAAATACTGTTTTTCATCCCTCTCTTTTAAAAAAAAACATTTCCATTTTACTCAGATTCACTTCCAAACCATAAAAGTTGCAGAATATTTCCAACTGTATTGGCAATTTTAGCCATATTATCAACATACATACAGTATCTGTCTGGATCCCCTCTCCCTGCCTTTCCTTGTCACTACTCTCCACCCTTTTCTTCTCCTCTCCTCTAGTTCATGTGCCCAGTCAGAAATATCTCTGGATGGTTTCTCTGAGTGCCCTCCTCCTCCAGTGCCTGTAGTCCTTCGTGGAGCACGGGAGCGCCTGGCAGTGGAGCTGAGGGACCGCAAAGCACCACTGGCCGTCATGGAGAGTCTCTCAGATGCTGAATCCCTCTACAGTCTGGATTCCAGGCGCTCTTCAGCTGCTCTAAGGGGCTCACCAATGCTGGGTAGCCTCCCATTCCCTTTGGATGCACCGATCCCAGAGGAGAACCCGTCTCTCAGCTCTCGCACTGAATTACTAGCTGCTGACTGCCTCTGCCAGGCAACACCAGAACACCTGGGTGAAGTTGGGCCCTTCTTTACCCCAGAATCCAGATCCACTCCGGATTATCCCATGCGTCTGTCTCCTGCCACACCTCGATATAGTGGACACCATTCCCCAGCTCTGCTAAACCAGAGCATCCTGGCTCAGCCTTTCAAACCTGAGCCTAATGCTAACCCAAAAATGCTTCCTGAAGGGGATCAACAACAGATACCTGATGTCTACAGCCCAGGGAGCACTCCCAATACTCCTCTTAGCCCTCAGACTGGTTCTAGACCAACAGATAGAGAAACTGAAGATTGGGATACAGGAGACAAACAGTTAAGTGCAGAGACCAGGCCAGCAGCTTGTACTCCTTCGTCCCAACTTTCCAATGGAAACCCCAGCCAGGCAGTGCTGGAGTTTGCACAGTACTTAGACTCTCTATTCAGACTTGATGGCAGCAGCTCACCGCCTCTGGAGCTGTCTGACGGGGAGTCAGAGTCAGGCCGGGGCTCATTTGGACAAGGTGAATGTCTCGGAGATGGACAGCAGTTGGATGACAAACAATTTCTGGCTAGAGCAACACTGGAGCCAAACTTAGTCCCCAAGCCCCCACGCACTTTTGCTGGATCTGCTGACCCCTCTTCAGGCATCTCTTTGTCACCTTCTTTCCCTCTCTCGTCATCTGAGGAACTCAATGATCTTTCCCCCGGTGAAGGTGCCCCACCAACCATACACTCCCTACGAACATCCACTCCTTGCCACTGTCCTGAAGAGAACACACTATCATCTGTGGTATAGACCATAGATTCTACTGTCTTTTGCCCTAAAGTGAGAGGTGCAATCTAAATTTTAAAACATATCACAGTACTCGCATGCAATGGAATGCAGTCACTCATCAGATGGCAGAAATTGACTGACAAACTCACAAACTGTTTCCATTCTTCAGGTGTCCCCCTTGTACCCTGTTTATAGCATCTCCACACTATTGCAATGACTAAGAAAAAAAGATACCTCTCTCTGCATGCCAGGGGGCTGTGCTGCTTTTGGGTAAATATAAATAACTGTAGCTTCACAATGCCATTCCAGAACACTGTCATCTCACCCATGTAGGGATGCATCAGCATTACATTAAGTTCTCTGACATAACAAAAGGGAGAATAGTTAACTGAGCAGGGATTCAAAAACGCAACACTATAGAAGAGGTTAGCATAGGCACATCATCTGGGTTGATGTACAACTTCCTGCACTCTCAGCAGCTCTGGAAATGTTGTCCAGCTTTTATTTTATTTTTTAAAATCAGGAATGTGAAGACGGACATATATGTCAGTCATTATGATTATGAAGACATTATGAAATGTTCCTCAGGTCTATAAAGAATTGACTTTGAGAAAGAGAGTGTGTTTCATTGGTGAGAATTCATGTGTTTTAAAAAAAATTGTGATTGTGACAAAGTTATTACAGACGCCTATGGATGTTTTTGAGTCTTTTGGTTACTCTTTATAGTGCATGAACACTTTTATTTTTCTTCTTTTGAACAGAAATTGTCACTAAGCTATTTAGATTGACGTTTGAATACTCTTCACACGCCATATTGCTTAATTACCCCCCACCTGCCAAAAAATTTAATACATTGTATTGCCAAATGTATTTATGAGATGTAATTTTGTACATGTATATGGATATTGCTTTATTTAAACACAAATTTATCTCCTTCCCTAGCCATCCTGTTGGTTTCCATATAGACTGTTACACAGCAAAACCACAGAAAAGATGTCTTGCTGACTTTAAAACACTGCCATGGCTTTTATTTTAACAACACAACCTCTGTACCTTGGGTTTGAAACAATAATGAACTTTTTAATAGCTGTCCTAGTCTCACCACAGGTGTAATACTCTCTTAGCAATGTGCCCAAGTCAGAGACTGCATGCTTTATGCGTTTCAAGGTAGCATGGCTGGTATATAAGTCTTGTCATTACGTCACAGCGTAGGCACATCATCTGATTAATCAATAAAAAAGAACACAAACATGTCCTGAATTCCATTTGTAAACCTTTGAGGGGCTTACAAAATGCCCAGTACCAAACTGTAGTGTAAAAGTGTCCCAGGATATCATTTCTCTTGTTCTCAAGGTGCTCTAAGTCATCTTGGACTTCAAGGTGTTTGCTTCCCTTTAATCTGGTTAATCTCAAAATTTTTTGAGATTGGACTGAATTAATAAATGGGCTTGAACATCACGTATGCCAGTTCTAAATACTTTACGTGGCATACAATCTTCCATATCACTCTGGGTGTAACATGTGGTTCACAATTTGCATTATTTATTATTGTTAATGTTGTTATCACTTTTATTGCTATATTTGATGGTATTATTATCCTTATTGCTCTTGCAACAAATTGGTTTGATGTCAGTGGTTTTTATCTCAGTTTTTGGGAGAGAATGGGGAAGTTTTTAGACTTTCCTAAATGTAAGGAGTTGTATATGTCAGCTTTTTCTTTCCAAGTGGAAAAGTTTTTGACATTCTGCCATGGCATAGTGACAATATGTTTTTTTATACAAATGCTTCATAGTTGTGAGACATGCTGCAGAATGACAGCCTGCTCACAGCAACCTTTGGTGGCATCATCAAGCCTAGAGTCACTAGAGAAATCTGAACAGTCTCTTGGAATAGGATTTGCTGTGGTTACTCACAGTAGACAGTTCCAGCCAGTTTACAGTCTGACACTGCTCAAATCATGCTGCCAGTCCCAGTAGTCTCTGACAAGACACACTAAGGTTGGTCCAGCAATTCCCTACATTGAACAGCTTTGCTTGCAGCCAGTCTTACACTAATCATTGCTGAAAGAAAGCACTACAACACTTTCCACCAGGATGTGTACAGCACCATCTTATATGTGTAATTATTTATGCAGATGTCTAAAAAAATAAGATGAATTCCAATAGAGTCATGTAAAAAACAGCTATATACAAATAAAGAGATAATGACTATTATAGAACATACTAGTATTGCCATATAAAAAGGATTTCATCTGAAAGTTTATTCAAACATAATGGAGGATATACAAATTGGTCTATATTGAAAGAAGAATAATTCAGCTATGTCTTGTCCACGTTTACCTGGTTTGCTTCCCTTCCTTTCCTGCCCCACAATGAGAATGTATTTAATCCTCCTCGTACCCTGCCTGTAATGGAATAAACTACAAACTATGAAAATAATTATGAATTTCTGTCATGTATCATTCAGCATGTACTGCTGATATATTGTTATATGTTGGTTACTACAGTATTTATATTAGCTAAACAAAAAGTCTTATTTATAAAAGTTTAAAAAGATAACTATATTTTGGGCAACTTTAGGCAAATAATTGCTCAGATTAACATGCTTGGTCATCAAATTGTTTGAACCTCGTGACTTTTCGTGTCTCTGGACACACGTAGGATTGTACTGACAGCAGGAGGAGATTTTTCCAAATGGGCCCATCGTGAAAAAGTTTGTGCTTTAGATGTAAAGAATGTGTCATCAGTTTTAGGACTGCTGAGTGCAGATGGACTTTGAGTAAAGCTGGCATGAGTTGTTCTGAGCTATATTTAAGCTAAAAGTGTAGGTGCACTGTATTGTGAGTGTACAGGAGGCCTGATAGAGATCAAAAGCTACTGTTGAGCCGCATGGAGGTGTCATGTGTCATATGACACAGCATAGATGTGAGGTGTCTATTTGAAAACACCAGTGACACAGTTGGACTTCTATCATTAAGCAGATATACAGATTCATCCAGTTATCCCTAACCCTGCACTGAGAAAAAGCTCGGACATAATGTAGAACTAATGTAGAACTATGGATCAGTGTTACCAAGTATTTAGTACTTTGTTTAAACAGATAAACTTATTTTATATTTACTAATATGCTCTAAAGTGAAAAAATTGTGTTCCAGATAGTACTGAGGAGATACTGTTGTGAAACAGAAAGTTCAGGTTCCGTCTAGGAGCCAGATGCCATTTAAAAACTGATACATTCCTCATTAGCTTTAGACATACTGACGTGCTACAACAAGCTATGCTAGTACAACACTAATGCAAATCTTTCTATTATTATTACTTATGGCTGTACTAGAATCACATAGTAATACTGCAGACAAGATAAAATCATGAGTAGGTTCATTGGATGAAGTAGTGCAGAGTTTCCTTTTAAAAATCACCAGATACTATGAAAACACGATAGTTTACATCAGTGTCTAAAGTGAAGATACTGTATTATAAAATAAGGCTAAAGAAAACGAAACAATACAAACATGTAATTTAACAAAATGCACAATTTCACAGTCAACATCACATTAAAGGGGTGTTTAGAGTACACAAACTCAATACTCAGGTAAAAGTGCAAGTATTTGCCCAGAAAAATATTCCACTACAAGAACACTTTAATTTTTCAACTCAAATAAAAGATGTTCTAAATTTTCTTCATATAATGCACTAACAAAACAGTGCATATTTTCTTTTGATGATATAAATGTAGACGTCTGGCACAGAATAATGTGAAAAAAATCAGCAGTCTGTAAAGGTGCTGATTCTTATGAAGTGACGGTTAATTCATCAATGATACATCTACATTTTATTAGTGTATAAAGTTTATAAAAAGTTGATACAAATAGTTCTGTTCTGCTAATAATCTGTTTGAAGTTGTGTGTTGTTTACATGAAGTATGTAATAAAATCATGACTGTATGAAGGAAACCTTTTTTAAACGATGTGTTCTGCTCCCACCAGAGGGAGTCAAAGTATCGACTGACAAAGGTACAAGGGAGGAGAAGAAGAAGAAGAAGCAGAAGAAGAAGAATGACTTCCGTAAATCACAGAGTGATTTCCTGGAGAGATAGCTAGCGTTAGCTGGAAGCTAGGTTGGGATTATTCATAAGTGTAGCCTGATTTCTAGCGTTTGGTATGAATTAAAGTCATTTCTTTTTTTCTAAACGGTGAGTAAAACGTGTATATATAACACAGAAACCGCCCTTTTCTGGTCGTGTTTTTGGGTTTTAATGATGACAGCGGACATTAGTGAACTAACTTAGCACCGATGTTTATACAGCTGGTTAATTTCACGGCTATGCTAGCTAAGGTTGGCCAAGTTAGCTTCCTAGTTAACGCTTATTAACAGGTAATAATGGAATAAAATACAATAATATCTATTCTGGTAGTAACTACAGCTTGAACATTCACTTGGCGTTATTGAATTGGTCGCAATTAACCGTTAAAGTTATGTTGACTTACCGTGACAACTGATTAGTGTGGTTGACAGCAAATTTAGTGTTAGCGTTAAAAGCAGCATCACATGAGCTAGTTAACATTAGTTATTTAGGTGGTTAATGTTGATGGGTAACATACATCATACTGTTAAGTCATCGTTTTTTTCTCTTTTTCTAACGTTATATCTATAATGTTATGTTGCAGCAAATATCCATTGGAAGTTATTTGTTGTCTTAAAATGGCTTGTATTGTCTGTACCAACAGACCTAAATTCAGTATATTCTGTTAAAGATCCAGTTTGGGAGCTATAACGACACAAAGTTTGGGGTCTTTGCTTAAAAACTGACTCAACCTATTATTGGTTTGTAATTAAGTAATTATTGCAGCTCTGGTATAAATAAACACATAAAGCTGTCACTGATTAGCTTTCCCATCTTTACAGTAGCTGTCTGGACAGAGAGGTGTCAGGAATGTATGGCTCTGGGAAATACAGCTCACGGGGCCCTGCTCTGATACCGCGGATGAAAACCAAGCACCGCATATACTACATCACCCTTTTCTCTGTGGTGCTACTTGGACTTATTGCCACCGGGATGTTTCAGTTTTGGCCCCATTCTATTGAGTCCACAGCAGACTGGACCCTTGATAAACGCAGTGTCCATGACGCACCTCTCATCCACCTACCAGTCTCCAGTCCCATTCCTGAGAGGGGTGACCTCAGCTGTCGAATGCACACTTGTTTTGATGTGTACAGATGTGGTTACAATCCTAAAAACAGAATCAAGGTAACTGTTTCTCAAAACAACCCCCCCATCACAAACTAAACACATGTCTTCAGTAATTTGCAGTGTTTTTTTATGACCCATTGTTGACATGGTTTCTTTTGTAGGTCTACATCTACCCTCTGCAGAGGTTTGTGGATGAATTAGGAGTACCCATCAGCAGCATTGGACTGTCTCGAGAATACAATGACCTGCTCAGTGCCATCTCTGATAGTGACTTCTACACAGATGATGTCACCAGGGCTTGTCTTTTCATCCCATCTATTGATGTGCTCAATCAGAACTCCCTCCGTATCAGAGAGACAGCACAGGCTCTTGCAATGTTACCAAGGTAAAGTTTTACATTAGATCCATTTATTTAAAAAAAAAAGTTTACTGCTTTATCACTAAAGTTCCTCTCTCATTTTGGTCTTACATTTTTGCCGTTATACAGGCGTGGACAAAATTGTTTGTACCAACAGAAGCATTATTAAAAACAAACTAATGAAACTGCCCTGCAGAAAAATGATGGTGCCCTTGGAAAAGATGATTTGACCATAGGGACATGTTAAATCAAAGTGTGTACTTTTGTTAGCGTCACAGTTGTCTTCAAACTTGTAATCAGTCAGTCTGCCTATTTAGAGGGTAAAAAATAGTCATTGTTCTGTTTGGTATCATGGTGTGTACCCCACTGAACATGGATAACAGAAAGTTAAGGAGATAGTTGACTCAGGAGATTAGAAAGAAAATAATAGACAAACATGTCAAAGGTAAAGGCTATAAGACCATGTCTAAGCAGCTTGTTCCTGTGACTACAGTTGCACATATTATTCAGAAGTTTAAGGTCCACAGGACTGTAGCCAACCTCCCTGGATGTGGCCACGAGAGAAAATTTATGAAAAATTGAAGAAAAGGATAAAGCAAATAGTAACAGCTCTATGTTTACGGACACAAAAAAATCACAGTACCTACTGTGAAAACACGGAGGAGGCTCAGTTATGTTCTGGGGCTGCTTTGCAGCAACTGGCACAGGGTGTTGGGTTGATGCATTTTGAGCGAAATGTGCTGCCCAGCTTTAGACAGCTTGGTCTCAGTTGCAGGTCATGGGTTCTCCAACAGGATAATGACCCAAAACACAACTAAAAAAAACCAAGAATGGCTAAGAACAAAACACTGGACTAATCTGAAGTGGCCTTACATGAGCTTTGCTCTAAATCCTATTAAACATCTGTGGAAAGAGGTGAAACATGCAGTCTTCACACCTGAAACAGCCGGAGCAGTTTGCTCACAAGAAGTGAGCCAAAATACCTGTCAGCAGGTGTAGAAGTCTCATTGAGGGTTACAGAAATTGCTTGATTGCAGTAATATCCTCAAAAGATTATGCAATAAAAAGTCCAGGCAAGTTTCATTAGTTTTTTTTTTTTTAAATGCTTCTGTTAAACCATAATTCAAAAGCAATGGCTGATTTTATTAATTTTCTGTACATTTTTATTATTATTTTTGTCAGTTTCATGTTATTTTAGTGACCATTGTGAGTCAACAATGTTGTTCATGTCCGTAATTAAGGTTGAATCTCAATGCAGCTTTTTAATCACCAGAACATGGATCTACAATCACATAATCATGTGTACTGTGTAGTACAGAAACAAGTGCTTTATTTAACATATTATATTTTATACAAAGTAACTGGTTAAATGATTTTTGGTTTAAAAAAATGTCAGAAATATCAACTAATGCACACAGAAGGCAGACATATCCCTAGAGAATAAACAGTGTTGTGAAATAGAGAAGTGAAAGTACACTTTCGTATGTAATAAAAGTGAATGGTTAATTTAATAGTTACTTAACAGCATGCGTCCCGTGTATATTTTGGTAGATGGGACAAGGGGATGAATCACCTACTGTTCAACATGTTACCTGGAGGCCCACCAGACTACAATACTGCCCTGGATGTGCCCAGAGACAGGTAACAATAGAGCTTCTTAATGTATTCTTGGTGTTTAAGAATGGCTTCATTGTCATCTGAATCATCATCAAATCTAAAAATAGTTACATCCACTGTCACAATGTCATTGTGTGTTCAAATGATGTAGTTAAATTAATTACAGGATGGAAATATGTAGAAACAAACTCAGCTTCAGATCAAAGGTAAAGGTCCCCACGACTGGTGCCAGAATTTTATTAACCACAAAGTGTCATCATGTGATGTACTATAACAGCATTTACCCTTATTGAAGTGACTTGTTGATAAGAGTGATCATCCGATGAAGATAAAAGACATATTTACAAGCAGTTGTATGATAAAATATTTTCAAGCGGCTTTGAGGAGACATTTAAAATCTGGTTGTATTTACCAGCAAAGAACCCATGTGTCTCAAGATGTCCTGTAGGCTAGAGTGATGGCTGAGGATGGAAGAGGTTCAGTTTATGAACATGCAGCCTTGAGGCAATGAACACTATCTTTAGCTGTAAGGAATTTCCTGGGCTCATCCAGCTGGAGTCCATTTGGCATGGAGCCTCATCAGAACCAGGTGTGTGTGACTGAGAGTGTGTTTCCATTTAAATTCACCTTGCCTGAGAACAGGACAGATTCCACAGTACATTTTAAAATCTAGTTCACTATAAATGAATAATAAAAAACACACTCTCTCTGTTGATGTATTTATTCTGGGCCCAGGAAACAGACTTTGACAATGTCATAGAATATCTGTAGCTACTTCTTACTCACCAGTCATTTATATGAAATTGTAATGTCCACAATGTAATGTCTTTTCCCTGAATAACAAATTCCAGTAATCGTAGTTTACCGTAAGCTGATCTTCTGACACTGAGACACTCAAACCTCCAATGAGTGGACAGTCTGGCATCAAAGATTACAGTGACACTTTTCGGATATTGCAAAAGTTTAACAGTAACTCAGTAGTTACTCATGTATATTTCAGGAAATTCTACCACAATATGAGATCAGTCAGTCCTTTATTAAAACCTTTTTATGTCTCACCTCAACTTTGTTTGTAGCAAAAGTATTTATAGGAATCAAAATATTAAAATTATTAAATTAGTTGTTTAAAAATATGTCTCTGTAGCTCATGTCTGTTGAATCTTTGATATAATCCAGATACATGTGTTTCAGAGTTCTGCTGGCTGGAGGTGGTTTTTCTACATGGACCTACAGACAAGGCTATGATGTCAGCATCCCAGTTTACAGCCCCCTTTCTGCAGATGTTGAGCTGCCTGAGAGACAGCCTGGGTGAGCAGATCTCAAACTCTCAAGCTTAGTATCTTTTTTTTTTTTGAGTAATTTAATTTAAACACTGATGACTTCTTGACAGACAAGGAATCACAGGCTGTGTGGTATTTAGAATGGACTAAAATAAAATTAGTATTTTTAGTTGATCAATGCTTTGTGGATGTCTTAATGAAATTATTTACAGTCAACAATACAAAGTATTACTTGATAACCAGTTATAACTATTGCTTCTATTCCCCCAGACCACGGCGCTACTTTATTCTGTCCTCTCAAACTGCTATCCATCGAGAGTACCGCGCGGAACTAGAGCGCCTGAAGGAAGAAAATGGAGAAGCACTGCTTCTCCTGGATAAATGTAGCAACCTCTCCCAGGGTGCTGCCTCTGCACGGAAACGCTGCTACAAGGGCCAAGTGTATGATTACCCACAGATTTTACAGGTGAGAAGCACATTAAAAACAATTCATAGACTCTCAAGATACACTATTCTTTTTAAATGTGCCACTTTCCTAAAGTTTGCTTTTAAAATTCAAAATCTGTTAGTTTTGGCTGCTCAATTAATTTTAAAATAAGTAGTACCTGCAATACAAAATCACACATCCTGTTAATGTTTTGCAACTGTTGTGTCTCTTCAGGATTCCTCATTCTGTGTGGTTCTGCGTGGGGCACGTTTGGGTCAGGCAGCCCTCAGTGATGTGCTACAGGCTGGCTGTGTTCCTGTCATTCTTGCTGACTCATACATTCTGCCATTCTCTGAAGTTCTTGACTGGAAAAGGTTTGCCTAAGTCAGCAAATAGTTAATAACAAGTAAATAGTTTGAAAATCCCCTAGTTTCACTTCACAAATATATTTTTTCCGTTTCTGCATAGAGCGTCTGTGGTTATTCCAGAAGAGAAGCTGTCAGAGATGTACACCATTCTAAAGAGTATTCCTCACAGACAGGTTGAAGAGATGCAGAGACAGGTAACAGTCCCAGTGCCTAACTGAAGAGAAAGCATCTCTCCGCAAAACATCTGCCTTAAATTTTGCTGCATTTTATGTTTAATTAATTTATTTATAATTTTGCAATTCCAGCCACCATGTCAATCTGAGTTTTCATTGGGGCCAATGTACAGTGTTTCCACGGTGGTGTTGTTAGCCAACTGCACCGGTAAACCATTTACATAACACACTACAGTGAATTTCCTTACTTACCCTGAATTTATCAAATAATTGTACCAAAGATGCTTAGTATAATAGTTAGTATATTTTTAGTATAAATAAATATAGTGTACTGTAGACCTGTTGATTTTATGGCATGTGATTGTATTTACACATTAACAGCATGCCGACCCTGGCACATCTTATTTCCCAACGGCTACTTGCTTAAAACACTGAAGGTCCCAATTCTGAACTAGAAGTTGGTCCTTCTTTATTGACATATGAATATTTAAACCAGGAGGTGATGAGACTGATGTGGGATCAGCTGAGAATTTTACAAGAGAAGACGTCCAACTCTATTTTGAGAGTTTGGAACTAGGTTACAGAGACACCAGTCCTTTCTGACTGGCATTCAAACCATACCTTTCATGTACTTGAATGGCATGCCCAAGTGAAGTCTGGGTATGGGAAACGTTGATGTATTTGCATGTCATGTCTGAGATGTGACTCTGCCTTAACCAACCAACTGATCAAGACCACTAAAGATGGAACTAATTGTGTGTGACATGCACATGCGTGAATTTCTTCCCTTACTCAGTGTAGATTTTAAAAGCTTTCACTTGACACCAGCTATGTTGATATAAGCTTGAATGAAATGAGAGAATGAGATGCCCATTATTTCTTTTCATTTGATATCTGCATTGAGCCACAAGAAACAAAAGTAAACGTGGCCATGACAGAAGTGCACCAGTTCAGCTGCTCCTCATTCCCTTGAATCAACTGTACTCAATTTACCAATTATAGTGGCCAAACAGACATTTAGGCCAAGGGCTCAGAAACTGGCTTGGAGTTGGATTACACAAGACAAGCTCAGAAATCTTGGCTTACTCCTGGGATGGGCAGGGTCTCGCTGATTCTTGTCAGAAACGGATCACTGCAGAAGTTATTTTAGTGAAATTAATGGTCCATTACTAGGTAGGTGTTTTTTGTGCACTAGGTTACAGGTGAGTCACACTGATGACTACACTTTACCTTTTGGGACAAATCAATGTTTTTTGTACAGTTGTCATCATAATTTAAATGGACACTGATTTGGCTTTAGATGTTCTGTCTCTGTTGCTAATTATATAAGTTACTGTTACAGATTATGTCACACTTTTTATTGGAGGTTACATTAAGTGCTGTGTACTGTAGATCCGTTAGGTATATTACTATGTTTCTCAACATATCCTTATAAAAACATTTAAACCAGTTAACCTAAATCTTAACATGTATACCAGACAACAGATAGGTAGCATTTAAATACTTTACCTTCCACTGTTTAATTTGACAGTAAGTTGATCTCGCCCATGACAAATCAAAGCAGACTGCAGGGAGAGATGTGTGATGATGAATAAAACTCTGATCTAAATAGATTTGCCACAACCATACAGTCCATCTCAACAAAGATGCATTAAACTGTATCTAGTGCCAGTTATCCTTTTCCTGTATATATCTAGAGATTGTCTTCCTCACCAACACAGTAATTTTATTTCTAGTCATTGTGAGAAAACATTTGAATGCATGCCCACAGCCTGATTTCTTACAGAAGGTAATTAGTAGTAGGAATGGTCGAGCTGACGTATTTTCATTTCCCTAGTTTTGCCAGCAGAGGGCTCAGCAGCCTTTGCTTCCCACATGGGCTTGTTTACAAATGTAAAAATATGAATAGACAAAGCATGTTTACCTAAAAGGAAATTCAATATAAGTAACAACTTACATTTTACTTTGGCATAGTTTAAGGTTTAATGAACTGTGAACTCCTTTTGAGAGTCAGAGGCCAGATATGATTCAATAAAAACTAAATTTGTTTGTTTAGCTTTATTATTTGATATGGTGACAAATTGATAATAAAGTAATTTTTCTGGCCTTTAAATGCAAATTAACTTAAATAGCAAGCCTTAGTAATGGCTGTAATGGTAATAACATCACTTTAGATTACAGTTAAAAAAAGCTACACAATAATTGGCTGAAAAATGCTAACAAGGCTTAACTGAGAACATACCTTTATTAGATTAACACAGCACAGCAACATCAATGTAGCACATCCTACTACTCTTTTCCTCTGCTGTTGCCTTGCTTGCTTCAACTACCATAAGTTCCCAAGGTTGATGTAGCCTCTGTGTGCTGTATAGCAGCGTCTCTAGCACTCCACCATGCAGAACATTACACTGCCTGCAGCTGATGTTTACAATGTATCAAGTCAGTCTACTGTCCTCTCTTTTTTTTCTATTTCTGTCTGCTTTCTACATACATACCCTAATATAGATCTGAACAGTCAGTTAGGGGCAGTTAATTATGTAGTAACAGCTTCAATGCAGTTTTGATCTCCTTGAGCTATGAGCTGAGGTCTTTTGCCACATTCCTATTCTCTTTCTATACCCACACAAATGTAGCTTCTCAACTCCCTCATCCACTGCTCTCTGCCAACAAATGGCGTGTAGTGGTCACACCACAAAACAAAAGATCCAATGCAAAGCTCTTCAGCTCTGTGGTCCCACAATGGTAGAATGAGCTACCGAAATCTGCACCGTCTGCAACCTCTCTCCCAATATTCAAAAAACTACTGAAAACAGAATTTTCCTGCAACTTTCAATGCAGTTAAATACATGATAATAAATGCACTTACATTAAATTATTTTTTTTTTAAGTTTCTTGCACTTACATCTCGTGAAACGGACACACTTATTCTAATAGCGCTTTGCTTTAAAGTTTTTCTCCTGGACTAGATTTTTGCTTGCCTTGTACCTCATTTGTAAGTCGCTTTGGATAAAAACATCTGCCAAATAACTAAATGTCAGTGTAGAAATGATCACAATGTCACAGAGTTAAATATGAAATCTAAACTGCTCAGAGGTTTAGTAGAAGACGACACAGTACAGTTTATTGTGCATGACAAAATATTAAGAGCCGTAGAGACTATGGTCGGTCTGTGGGGTAGTCTGTAATCCATGAAACCATTGCTCTCACTACAATCAAGACTGTTATTCCACATGAAACCTGCTGCTAAAGCATTAGTTCTCAATTTGTGGTCCTACAGACACTAATTTTGCTAAATTTTTATTTTAGACTTTCTAATGAGGCTTGATTTACATCTGGTAGACTGGGTATTAGTATT
>OMLM01001657.1:109643-142185 GCA_900302695.1 Helostoma temminkii | reverse complement strand
TGGGTATTAGTATTAACATGATGCATGTATTTATGTGCATAGATTAGTTTTGATCACTGTTAAAAGTGCTAATAAATCTTGAGTAAAACAATATTTCCAACAAGCAGCTCAACTGATACAGACTCGGTTTCACTGCTGTTTTTGATTATATCTAGACCACTAATGATTGCCTGGTTCTGTCCACAGCTCACTTGTTCTGGTCCATAGGTTAAATTATCTGTCAAGCACTTGACAGTTTCCACTGAGCTGAACAAAGTGAAGCAGACTAATGCAATCAAAGCTGTTGCTGATAATCAGTATGACCCTTATTTTAAACAACAAAAGAATGGCAGCTCTCTAAATTAGAAGGAAATGGGAAGACGGGCATTACATCAAACAACTGTTACATTTGGCTTGCAGATGAATATATTTTGGACCTGACTGATTGTTTACATTATTTCAGATATATAAATTACATTATACACAATTGTTTTATTGGTCAAATAAATGTTGCTCATGGTTTGAGTAGATCTGAGTTGCTATATTTGTACTGCTACAGATTTATTCATTAACTGAACAATCAGGAACAAAGCGCAGTCTATAGTCTATATGCCGCAATTGAATTATGGAATATGGGTTTCTCTTCCTCTTTTGCAATGTCGTCTTCTTTCCTGCTCATAAAAATTCCTACAGGCATTGGGTGAGGGTGGAGGGAGGTGGAACAGGCCCTCGGGCCAGCACAGTTTGCTTTCTGCCTTCTCCCAGTCGGAAAAGAAACTTTCATCGCTGGCTGATTTATGGACCACTGGGATTCCCCCCTTGAGATTAGAAAGTCTTTTTGGATTCTGCTCACCCCTTCTATAAAAATAAATGGTGTTTTTGTGTTGTTGTACATCTCCAGCACTTCATCCCATTTACATACATGGCTGATTTGGGCAATGGTCACATGTTTTGAGTCAGTTCTATATTTGTTTAACCCAGGGTACAAAAAAAATAGCCAGTAATACTGATTGGTACACTGCAGTACATACAAATATAACAAAAAAAAATCACCTCTAACCTGGAATGGTGGGTCATTGAGGAACTTGTGGAATAGTGTATTGTAGCATGGTGCCTCCTGGCAGGAGATAGCTTTGTTTAAAGCTTCATTAACTCTTATAGTGTCCTCTCACATCTGAACCGCCCCTTGAAGTTTCTTTAAACTGTAGAATATGGCATTGCAGGAGTTGAATATAAGGATATGATGTTTAAAATATGTATATATATATTTTGTTTCATTATTTTCTCTTATAAAATCTTCTCAGCACCTCAACACTATTGTGATTCAACACTATCCTTTAGTCAATAAAGGGACAATCAAACATATTGTCTGTCACTGAATAAACAAATACAGTGCACAGGTATGTTTCTCATTTTTGCAGTCTTGGCTGAAAAAAAATGTGGCGTGTATTGTGAATGAGGGCAGTTGGAGTTTTGTATTGCAGCAGCCAACGTGATAACATTAAAATATGGGTTAAGAGTTCATTCAAGTCTGCTTTTCACATCAGAGATCTATTGAAGTAAAACAGATACAGTCAAAAGATGGGTTCAGAATAAGAGGCTGGAGAAGGCTGCTGTTGCTACTGAACCTGGGAGAAAATTTTTATTCTACAGTTACGACTTCACACTGGTATTACCTTCTATCAGGTAATGGCCTTATGCCATAGCACAAATGAGGAAAATCTATGTTTTATAACATTATTTTCAGTGTGTATAATAAATAACAACTGGATAATTTATTTACTTCATCAACATTAGAAACCCTTTTGCAGCAATGGTAACACAGCTGAAGACATGTATCTTTTCATGACAAACATGGTGATTCCCATGTGTGTCCTAACTTTTCACTGGTTGTGTACATTTTTTTGAATAGTGCAATGCAGTGTTGAACTTCTAAATGTGTTTTGTCTTTTCTTTTTGTTTGTGTGGGCACAATGTAAGGAATTGTGTTTTATCTTTCTATAGGCACGCTGGTTCTGGGAGGCCTATTTCAGCTCCATGAAGGCTATTGGCCTGACAACACTCCAGATCATCAATGACCGCATTTACCCATATGCTGCGCGGACTTATGAGCAATGGAACAACCCACCTGTGGTGGTACGTAATTGCACAGACTTGCCATTGAAAAGTATTTTCCAAGTATTTGTAACTTTTAGCCATTGTGCAAGATTATTTTATTTTTATGGTGATCTCGTCTGTTTTGTCTTCCAGACATATCTGTTATTTAGTCATATCTATACAGGGTAGACTGTACTCCTTCAACATACACCTATCTAATCCAAACAGTCTGTCTGCTTTACTGTACTGGGCCGGGCAGTTGTAGTGTTTTTATTGCAGACATGTGAATGACACGCATCCAGAATGAATCTCTGACCATACAGACGCTCAGAGTGCCTCATTGTCTTGTAAATCGAAGTCTCTGTGGCACAGTGATAGTAGATGTCTTCCATCTTTCTGAAGCGCCACACATGCAGCACTTTGGTAAACACCCAACTAGCTCTGAGGCAGCCAGTTTGTGTCAGCAGTTCTCAACTAGGAGGATGCCTCCATTGTGGTGAAAAATAAGTTCCTGCATGTCTGAGTCATTATGTTTGTAGAGAGCGTGCTGGATGTGACGACTGGTGTGTGTCTTTAGCATCCCTGAGGTTGTGGGAGTCTGTGACTGCAGACAGCTTGGCTGTGCGACTGTCTCTCAGGAGTTGTTAATCAGCCCGGTCTGATCTAGAGCCTCCTCCATGCTCCACAAGCATGTGTGTAGATGTGTAATATGGTTCTCACATCTGTCAAATGTCTAGAAGTATCGCACTATGGGTAAGTCCATCGAAGTACTGAGATATAAGAGGTCATTGTCACAATCAGGTCGCGTTGGCATTGGCAAACAGCTTGTGTCTGATAGCTGTAGCTTCACATCTCTACTGATATTTCTGCCATCCATGATTGATAGGTTTACACTGAATCAGCTCCTCACTCATAACAATGGTGGCTGTTTTTTTCTTAGCACGTTACATCAGCAGTTACACTTGACATTGGCCTCTTATGTCAAAATGTTTTGTTAGTGCATCTAACCGCCAGTCCAATCTATCAGTATCACTCAGGCCTCAAGGTTTGTCCAGACTCTGAGGAGGCTAATTGTGTCAAGCTACAGACCTTTGGCCATTCCTGCCTAGGAAGGGAGATGAAGTGTTTTCTCGATTGATTCAGTGAATGGATGGTGAGAAGAACTTGCACAGAGCACTAAATAAATCAGGCAGACATTTTCCCCCTTTCCTCCTGTAGTTTTTCTGCTGGTAATTGAAAGCATATTTCCTAGGATTGCTGGTGCCTTTAGAAAGGGGTTTTTAGAATAAGGGACAAGCTTCTTTTTGTTTGGGGCTTGTAGGTATTGGTTATAATTATAAGGTCAGACTCAGAGTTTGTGGTGATTGGGCACATAGAAGTCGAATTTAATAGCTGTCTTGTTTAAACGTTACAGTATAGAGTTTATGCACATTATATTTGAAAGAAATATTTGCTATGAAGTCAAATTGCTGACTTTGACATCTCTTTAACAATATGTTGTAAAATGTAGACATAATCCCCTAGTGGTAAAAAGGGCTATCTATGAGTCTTACACTGTTCACCCAATATGGTTGTGAAAGTCACTACTTCAACCCCAGAGTAATTTCTTTTGAAATTCAGTTGGCTGAAATAGAGCCAAAATAATAAAAATAACATGTCACTGTCTTGATACTAATGACTTACACTGTATCTTGCTCTGTTTGCATTGTTCAGTAACGGATTAAAAGTCTGGTCTTAATCTACCACCGTATTGCCTCTGCATCTATGTATATTAGTAATAATAGGTGTTGTAATAGTTGAATGTGAAAATACATTTTTTTGTCTTCTTTTGCTGCAGATAAACAGAGAAGGAAGCTATTTTATACAGAGTACTTATTTTATCTTCCTCTTAATTTGTGTACATTAGAGGGTTTTCACATGTCTAAGAATTACAAAAAACACTTAACCAGTTCAGATAACCAAAGAAAACTCTTCTTTTAAAGTACTAATATAAACTACAAAATCACAACGTCTTCAGAGCTGTTCTTAGCTGTGGCTTTCTTTTCATCTAGTTATACTGTTTTGACAAATGGCCTAAATTGGTCTCTGCATCTTTTATTCTGTTTTAATGCATCTGTGCTACATATAAGTGTCACTTTAATTATTTCCCCACTCTGCTTGTGTAACAATGTGAGAACGACCACAAGGAAGTTTCCACTTTCCAGTAAAGTGAATTTTTATTGGTGGAGAAGTGACATGTAAAAGACTGTCTCTCTGTTGACAGACTTGTCACTGTGCTGTGGCCCCATGGGGCCAGAGGAGAAACACAGTTTATATGGACTTCGAGAAACCCACAAATTTATTGCATTAGATATGCTCTCTGTGCCCTTCTTGAATCGATTTTCTTTGCAAGCCGGTTAATATCGAACATTTTGTTTACTTTTGATTTATCAAGAGCAAACCCTGCTAATCTTGGTGTTATATAAATTAGCTCATGCTTGTAAATGAAATATGCCTAACGTAGTCTTTGTATTTCTTTAGTGGAAGCAGCCTTGGCAAACAAAAAAGTAATTTTTGCACACAGGTTAGCACTAGTTTGCTTCTGTTTTGGTGTCACTCTGATCTAACTTGAGTACAGACTTACTAACAGCAAACTCCCGTGTGGCTTCCTTCATTTAACAGTGTCACTTGATCTAAGCTGGAGTCAGTGCAGCTCTCAGGGTTTACAGGCCGTTTTACAGGGAGCAGTGAAAGAAAAGCCAAGTTCCGCAATGACGCCCACTCTTCACTGCCTGGCAAGCTTGTCTATCCCAGAAGAATTTCACCTGTCAAAACAACATTGCAAGAGCGATACAAGAAGGTTGCCAACCAGTCTAGTTTGCAAAGTCCTTCCTGTTCTGTACGCTTGATATTCTGACTGGAAGTTTGGGAATTCTGTGCTCGGCCTCAGTTGTCCCCTGGGACACATTATTTTATGATTTCTTTTTTTTCTCCATAAGAAAAACCATCATCTGGAAATTACTGCAGGTGACCTCACTGTCCAGTGAAACAATATTATAGAGCGTTAAATCATGGAAAACATGATAAATGGAGTAATGCAGAAGACATGAGGGAAATTCTACAGTAGCTTTCAATGGAAATGAAAAAAATATGCTTGTGGACTGATCAGCCTGTGTTTTTCTTTGTTTCCTGTCTTGTGTAGAAGTGGTCCAGTGTGAACAGCCCTCTGTTCCTGCCACTTATCCCACCAAGGGCCCCTGGGTTCACTGCAGTGGTGCTGACCTACGATCGTGTTGAGAGTCTTTTTCGGGTCATCACAGAAATCTCCAAGGTGCCTAGCTTAGCTAAGCTGTTGGTGGTGTGGAATAACCAGAACAAGAGTCCTCCTGAGGGTAAGCAGAACATATTTTTCACACTCGGGTACCAGATTATTAGGCAAGTCTAACTTGTAGGTATAGCTAACTACACTATGTAAGTGCAGCCTTACAGTACACAGTCCTGCAATTTGTCTTACCTTGATGAACGTTCGTGTTGGGCAGTGTCCACCCGAACCAATATGAACATGCAAACAGTGAACAATTATAAAAGATGGCCACTGCAAATAGTTAAACCATAACACCTCTACAATGACTCATAATCTTTTTCCTTCTTTGTCCACACCATGGACAAAAAGAGCAAAGACCAGATTGGATCCTGTGATGTACAACAGATGAGTGATAATGCTGAGAGCAGCCAAGCCTCTGTATACTACATGCTATCATGACATGAGAGCCACAACGCTTTTCTGTTTCACAGAGGGAGAGCAAGGTTTAAGAGTGATATCAAAATAACTGGGAGGTTCGTATGTAATTGGACTAATAAAACAGCAGTAGTCTCAGTCCTGACCAGCTGTGTTTTAATTTAAATATTTTTTTTACCTGTCTGTCTTTGTGTCTTTCATTACTCCCAGTTTGTGGCAGGCCTTCTTCAGTTGAAGTCCGTCAGCGATGTCACATTGTTAGCCCTTATTAGTTGTTATTTATTACACTTTGAGCTTTACAGTAATTATTGCCCTTAACATTGCAGTTAAGTATATATCAGTACTTTACACCAGTGATGACTTAACTCAGATGAAGGCTGTTCTTGAGCAGGAATTAAAGCGTCCCTGCTGCTGTAAGAGTTGGCTAATGTAATGAAGTAGTGAGATGTCTTTGAAGTGCTCACTCATGGCTGTGAGTTGCCTTTTCATTAGAGGCATCAGCGGCGCCTGGCTGGAGCTTTGTGACTCATTAGAATTAACAAGGGGCCATTGACAGGTCAGACTCACGGGGCTCAGACCAATATGAAGGCAGATTTCCTGCCCATTCACTCCAAGCTTAATCTGATATGTTTACAGTGCCTTACTTTTGCTTCCCCTGTGTTTTTAAGATGTGTCCAGGTAATATAATACAACTCTTTATAATTACCATTATTGTGTGTGTTTTATTTATTTTTTACATTGTGTTTTTTAACATCCTAAACATGACAGTTTGTCAAAATATCTTGTCTTGCATTCAGTGTTTTCATCTGTTCTTATACATAAGCTTTTGAATATACAGCAGCTGAGATAAACTACCACACTCCTTCAATAAATGAAGAGGGCATATAAAACATTTAGCTTATTCTTTAGAACATGTGATTTTGTGTTTCTGTTTCTTGAATACAGTTAAAGAAGTCATAGTTTTAAAACTTTTAAAATTCAGATAATAGTTCATAATTCCCTCACCCACAGTGTCTTTACAACACTGGAAATAAATGACAGCAACATGGACAGAATGAAAGAAGAAATTCTGGGCATTTAACATAGCAGTTTTCCTGACAATAACTTTTGACAGAAGACTTCAGACGTGGTTAGGACAACCTGGAGCTTTTCTTCTAGACTGCCAGACCCCAGTTAGCCCATTAATGAGGGGACACATTCTGTGTGATCTATTTGTGCCATAGTCCGTGCCATGGACACTGCCCAAGAACTTTGAAATGCTTCCCTGAAAAAACAACACTTTGTTGAGCTGCCTCACGATGAAGCTGAGTGTGGTTACATTTGCACGTGCTTGAGGTTAGCGTAGCGATACGAGTCAGTGAGTGATGTTAAACTTTCAGAGCACAGTTTTCCAACGCCAGGACAGACTTCAAATATCTCTGTGAGTGGTAAATGACATCATAATTGCTTGCCCATCTTCAGACACTGATGGTGGCCATATTTCTACTTTTGTTGAACTCCACATGGTACAAATTATCCATTATCTCTATGAAGTGATCAGTTTTTTGTTTGATGGAAAGTTAGAAAATCCTGAAAGATGGCCATCACAGTTATCCTGAGTCCCAAGTAAATGTTGTCACATAGCTTAATTTGTCGTTCATCCAGAGGTAATCAAGCGACAAATATCACTAGCAAATCCTAACATTTGAGAAGATTAAACCAGCTAATGTTTTTGCCATAGTATGTTAAAAATAATTACATTTAATTCAAATTTTTGGCAGTTAATTTCCTATTAAGTAATTAATCCACTGAAATGCTACATGAGTAAAACTATGAATGTAGTTGCTAATAAACGTGTATTGTTTTCTCCCCGGCAGAGTCTCTTTGGCCAAAGATCGGTGTTCCTCTTAAGGTTGTGCGAACCAAAGAGAACAAGCTGAGTAATCGCTTCTTCCCCTACGATGAGATTGAAACAGAGGCTGTGCTAGCGATCGATGATGACATCATTATGCTGACATCTGATGAACTGCAGTTTGGCTATGAGGTGAGGAAAAAGACCCCTTTTCATACAAAAACCCTTTCCCATGACCACACATTCCCATTTTTGCCTTGATGGCAGATATTTCAGAGAACCATTTTAAGTTGATCTCAGAGTTTAAAGTCATTCGCAAAGATTAGTCTCGCTCGCCACTTAGGACTATCTGCGGGATGTGTGTGTGTTTGATGTGTGAAGAATGATGACAGGTCCAGAACTGATTATTTCCATCCACATACCTGCACTTAGTCCAACACACTCACCTGAATCCATTTAGAAGCCATTTAATAAAATTGTACCCAGTTTAGGGATAATTACATGGAATTACAGGCAGGATATGGGAGATGTCCATCTGACTGGATGCCAATGCTTCTTGTTTGCAGTAGAAGGATCAGACTAACTTATATTAACTACATATTCAGACAATCATTAAGCTAGTGCTATCTGAAAATGTCTTCAGTCAGACAAAGGTATTTATCTTTTACTGTAATCCCACAGTTTTCACCTTAGCTCAGTTAACCCGAAAATGTCTGACAATCTGTCTTGTGTCCTGCTCCAGGTATGGAGGGAGTTTCCAGACAGGCTGGTGGGCTACCCAGGTCGGCTGCACCTCTGGGACCATGAGATGGGGAAGTGGAAGTATGAGTCAGAGTGGACTAACGAGGTCTCCATGGTTCTTACTGGAGCTGCTTTCTACCACAAGGTGACCTGGGAAATCCTGGGTGAAATTAAGTAGTTTTTAATGTTTGAACTGCTTATGTATGTTAGCTCGTTCACGTAATATAATAGTAATATAAAAAGATGAAATTTTGAAGAGGAAATTTTCCACTATATTTGGAGGTCAAATAAGCTTTATAAAAAAGACTTGAGAATTTCCTGTAGGCCTCTGTTTTGGGCATGCTTAGTACTGCAGACCAGAAAACTACAGTGATAGATGAGTAATGTGTTATAGCTACAGCAAGGTTATCTCACTTCTACTTAAAAGATCACACACTCACTTAAGTTCAAAGCAAATTCTTGTTCAGTCATTCCTCCTCCATATTCTTGGGTCATCTGGTCAAACAGTGTCTACATTGTTGTACATAATAAATCTGCAGTGTATCTACATGACCGCTAGTAATCACTTGTTATTTTGATTATGTTTCCATTCCAGTACTTCAACTACTTGTACACATACAAGATGCCAGGAGACATCAAGAACTGGGTGGATGCTCACATGAACTGTGAAGATATTGCCATGAACTTCCTTGTGGCTAACATCACAGGAAAAGCTCCCATAAAGGTACGTTCATAGCTCTGAGTTGTCTTGGAGCTTAAAGCTTGCAGGGGAGACTGAAGCTTGACAGAGCCGTCCCGCATCTCTGTGTCTGATCAGATCTCACCCTTCGACTTCATTCCTTCTCCCCCTCCCCATCACAATGACTATGCCCAGGTGCAGAGGCCTGAGCTGAAGCCCAGCCTTAACCTCCCTTATCTGGGTGTCACTCACTGGCACTCCCCCTCTGAGTATGTTTTCCTAAGCTCACCAGGGCTCACGCACGACCTGCCATCAAGTCACAAGCTGCACACTTTATGCTTGCACCCACATCCCCACTATATCTCAAACAGGTTCCTTCAGAAAACATTCCACCCCTTCTGTCTGCGTCTCTCTCGTTTTCCTTTCTCTTGCACACACACACACACACACACACACACACACACACACACACACACACACACACTCGCAACTATCAGATCATTAAGTGTAGATGTGAAGGATACAATACTGTGGAAAGCCATTCATCAACTTCCTTTATCTCCACACAATTCAGTTTTTTCCCCCGCACTGAGTTTGGCAAAAGTTTTTAGAGGATGTCACAGACTTATTTAATCATGTTGGATATTTTATTAGCTGCTGAGGTTTAACACAGACTTAGTCAGCTGAAATTAGTGGTGTGACTTTGCTCTGCTTCTGTTTAGGTGACCCCCAGGAAAAAGTTCAAGTGCCCTGAGTGTACTGCCATTGATGGCCTGTCCTTGGATCAGACACACATGGTGGAGAGGTATGGAACTTTATTTTGGAAATCTTGGCTGAAGTGAGCACAGCTTGTTTGTGTTTTTATTGGTTTGTCTGTAAAAATGAATGCATGCGTTATACATTGCTTTTTGCCTGTGCAGAATTTCAGTAGTAAAATATTTGTATGGCTTTGGCTCATTTTTTTAATTTCCCATAAACCATGAACTTATCAGCAGTTGTTTGAAATATTGAAAGAGCATTAAAATAAAATTTTCTGCTCATTGTAAGAAAACTTGTTTTGTGTAAACTGCCATTTATAGTGTTCTATCACAGCAGAAAAGACAGTAACCTTTGCATGAAACTCCATTATATTTAGTCTTTCTGGTTCCATTCTGAACATTAGATATTATCATTTAATTCAAGCCGAACATCTTTCATACACCAGCGAGTTCTGCGAGCTGTGTATAAATTAAAACACAAAATCGATACCAGGGTGTAGCCTCAACATGCCAGTAAACAGATAAAGTATAATGTAAAATGTAAAAATAATAATAATAAACATTATAAAATATTAAATATAAAGTGCTAACTAAATACATATTTGCATCTTGCTATTAAAGTAAAGTTGTGTTTTCCTCCCTAGATCTGAATGCATCAACAAGTTTGCGTCAGTTTTTGGTACGATGCCTCTGAAGGTAGTGGAACACCGTGCAGACCCAGTGCTCTATAAAGACGACTTCCCAGAGAAGCTCAAAAGCTTCCCCAATATCGGCAGCCTCTGACCAGCCAGTAACAGATGTTTTAACGTCATCACAGCCTCAAGCCTGCATGATTTGCCACCACATCATCTTTTGTAACGAGACGTCAATATTCAGACCAAAGTGGTACATGCTCTTGTCACCTCTCAGTTTAAGCGTCTTTCACTTTGATTTCAAATTGAATGTAAATGGCAGAATTGTGCATAACACTAAGTGAATATATTGAATGACAACATGCTGAAATGTGGTATCCGTGATGATAGTGATTTGTCTGTTGGGCTAAAACTAAAAGATACTTTTAAACGTTTGCTAGTACCAATGTGTAGACTAATGTTACATGAACTTCTATTGAAGGCTCACTCTGATGTTTGACAGGCTCACTGATTAGAGGCTTGCAGGCGCTCACTGTTACTGTTTTGTAGCTGGAAACTTTAGGCTCCAACTACTCTGGAATCACCGTATACAGTGTATATATTCGTATTTTGCAGCAGTGCTGTATAATAGTCATAATTTATGATGCTCCAACAAGGATTTTCTACTTTCTTCTTCTCTTCCAAAGGCTGACATGGACCAGATTATTTTAGCTGTACTTTATGAAAATTTAAAGTAATACATTTATTGTACATGAAATACAGATATATATTGTACATGCTATAGTAAATGTTTCAATTAAATATCTGTGTAGCTTTTATCTAATAGTTATTTGAATGTGATAACAAAGCATGGTTGCCAACGTATGATGTACAGTAAATGTCTTCCTCGTGTCCTGTTTTATACACATCGCAGTGGACCGTCAAGGCAAAGCATAAATGTATTCTTTAGAGAGAAACTTTTGATGTGAAAAAATAATCCTGAGGTTTTGAAGCTATTGAATTGAATTTTATGAGTGACCCTTTTTTTTTTTAACACTAATTGAAGCATCCACTAAGACATTTTATGCTTGAGCATTATTTATCATGCATTTAAACATCTAAACAGTAGAATAATGAATAAATGACAATTGCCAAATCCATTTCAAAACAAACGTATGAACTGTTTATGCAGTTTTTTAAGTGTTGTGTGTTTATATTTTGTTCTTTTCATCACTTTGTCCCTGTTCCAGTATTTAAGCTGTTTATAACATTGCCTTGTGATATTTTTAGTTGCTTTTTTTTTCCCAGTAGTTCAATGAAATTGTTAGATTTTTTTTTGACTGCTTTTATGTATCTACTTTAAGTGTATATATGAATTTATAAAACATGAAAAGTAAAGACCACACTAATACTATTTCTCAGACTTTGAATGTTCCTTTTTCCATGTACGTGTGAGAAGAAGATGAAGTAAGACATTTTATTTTCATTTCTGCCTTTATTCCAACCTGTAACCATGCAGAGCAGACCCTCCGTGACATGGCTGATCCACTGTTCCCTCAAGCCTGTCACCTGTTGTTAATATACACTGCCTAATCCACCCTGTTCAATGTCAGCAGTTCAAAAGGGCGCAGTTCGTATTTTTGTCAGCTTCAATTAGTGTGATACTCTTGCGGGTTCTGCGATCTCATTTCAGCACTCGTGTGCCTTCAAAGACTGAAATGCATGAGGATTTTAAAATGTGACTACAAGGATGACACAATATGTTGGCGGTATGGTGCAATGCAATACGCATAAATTTATTTATTCATTTTTTTAACAGCAGACAACTTATTCACAAGTTGTGGCCAACCAGTGTCTTAAGTTGATGACTTGAAAGGCTGTTCATGAAACTGGGAGTGACTCAATAGATATGAGAGTGAGATTTTTTTTTCTTTTTCTTTTTTTGCTCCGCTGCCTGTAACATTTGGCGTGCTGAGGAGTAAGCCATCATCTCAGTTACTTTGAAAGAAATCCTGTTTGTTATGAACTGTGTCGTTTGCTGCATTAACTTGTATAACATGCTACATTTTAAAACAAATATGAAATACTAATTCTTAATAGAAGTGCAATAACTTATTGTACTTTAATCACACAAAACAGAAAACAAGCATGAGTAAATTCATACACTCATTTTTAAAAAAAATGCTTAAAGCCAAAAAACATGAAAAAAAAAACTTTTGAAGCTTGGAAGAATTAGATATCAAGAAAAGGAAGTTCAAATACAGTTGTACCATGTACCACTAGTTGAAAAAGTGATACGCCAATACTCACAAAGTTACACAAAACAACACATCCAATTAGTTACAAGTCAAAAAGTGATAGCACTTCAATCCATTTTGCATGCATGAAAATGCACACAACAGCACACATTTTTACTCCCATACTGATCGCTTGACTTCAGTAGTATTAGAAGATGAGAAAGTGGGCAGTGACATCACTGAGTTGTTTTAATGTAAAGCTAATCTGGCATTAACTAGGAGGAAAAGTTATTCAAGGGGCAGAAAGTGTTGGTGGTTCCTTGTGGAGGAAGCCATCACTGCAGGCATTTCAGTCCAAGAGTAAAGAAGCCTAAATACAAGCACTAAGTATGTATTGTATAAACCTGAGCTACTGAATGCCAGTATTTCTGTGTGCACTGTGCAGTGAAACACTCAATCAGCCAGACGACAGACGGTCCTATCTATCCTGACACACAATACTGCAGTCTATTGCCTCCACATGGCTCAGTGTTAATTAAAAAGCCTTGGGATGGTCCCTGCAATGCAGGGGGGCTGTAGATTTGGGCCAGTGGACATAGTGGAAGTGAGCAAAGAGAGAGACACTGTGCAATGTGTGTGTTGAGGTGGGTGATTAGGAGGGGTGAATCTTTGAAAGCAGAGCCATGACAGCTGAGGGGAAAGCATGTGCGAGGCATGTTTGTTTTGCATTTACCCCGTGAGCGCAGCTGTGTGCACTGTCCTTTTCCCAGAACACCGGAACACAGCAGACGCCCTCACGGCTCGCCCTCTGTCCAACCCTCAACTAGAGCACAGGGGGGCCCAAGTCGACATTTGCAAAGAGACCCTCTCAGTTCCGAGAGCTCTTTATGCATATGTCTTGGATTTGGACCGGAGAGTAAAACTGGATGTAATTTGAACAACTTCAGGGTGATCTGGTCTGCTGACATGTTATAACCTGCACCCCACTTCCCTTACCTGACCAGAAGGACAGTTAATGTGGTTCAGTTTAGAGAATTAGCAATGGTTTCCCTGCCTGGAGGTGTATTATGATATGTATTAAGATATCAAGTTCGCTCTTCATAACCATGAAACCCCCCGTTACCCTTAAGGTCTAAATCAGGTCTTGTAAACAAAGGAAGAACTTTCATATCCTCATTGGTAACCCTCATCTGCTATTTCTGTCAGTGGAGGAGGAAGTTACTGGGGGAAAAAGCAGATTTTACTATTTGCTATGAGGATTTGATATTAGATGGGGTTTATCTTTTACTGTTCCAAACCTTAACCTTTTAACAAGATTTCTTTTGGTGCTTTAGCCTGACATGTCAGCGATTTCACTAAAGTGTAGGTTCTGCTCAAATACCAAAAGACTAATGATCGTGGCCTCACACAAATTTTGATCCATTCCACAGACCCAGGGTTTTTGGACGGTACCTGCATAGTTATTTTGTCTTTACAATGTCAAATCAGCCATAGTTACAAATCTGTAACTATGGCTGGATTAAACTGCCGCCAAGCCTTTGGTGCTTCCAATTTATTCTTGAGGTCAGCACACACAGCTCATTATATAGTTGCTTCAGAACTCCCCTTTCATTTTTGCACTTTTACAGTTTGTAATTTTTCTTGACATGTGTCTAGAACTTGACTGCAGTTCACCTCTTCCAATTTGGATTGGTAGGATCCCATAATTTACATTGCACTTTGGAACAAAACCCAAACCACGAAGGCTAAATAACTCTGAAGACCTTTGGGATAGAATAGATCAGGGTAAGGATATACAACTATTTCTAAAACTTTGACATTCCCATGAGCACAATGCCCTCAATATTCGTAACATGGAAGAAGGCTATAACAAACAGAGCTTATTCAGCCAAACAGTTAAATGTACGTGGACAAGTCCTTGACATGACCTAGGTCTGGCAGGTGTTCAAGAGCCCACGGTCACTCTAGCAAAGCTTCTGATGTCCTCTGCAGTAAAGGGAGAACCTGACAGAAGGACGAACATCAGAGTAACAAGCCGACAATCAGTCTACAGCCTTTTGGAGTTTGTCAAACAGTATTTTAAGGGCTTTGGTTTGGAAAACAACAGAGACTGCTAAAAGCTGTAACCTGTGGTGCAGCATGGTGATGGTAGCATCATGCTATGAGGGGGCATCTCAGCAGCAGGGTTCAGAGATTGATGGTTCACCTTTCACAATAATAACCAAAAGCATCCAATAACCACATCACTGCAGTGGCTTCAGGATAAATCTCTGACTGACCTTTATTGTCCCACGCAAAGCCCAGACTTAAACCCCACCTCATAACATCTGTGGGGAGACAGTTCACACTTTTCATTCAATCTGACAGCACTTAAGTGTATCTGCCAGGAAGAATGGGAAAACCTGCCAAAACCCAGGTGTAAAGATTTACCCAAGAAACTGCTGTACTTACTGCCAAAGAGGCCTCTGCACAGAGCTAAACTGTGATTACCTTCGTAAATAAGAGTTTGAGTATTTCTAATTTCTAGATTGAGAGAATCTGTTTACAATATTAAATATAATGTAAAGTACTGTAAAATGTGCAAAAATGAATGGTGTAAGTACTTTCTGAGACAGCTGCAGATGTTTTGTCTATAGTCAAATACTACCTGATCCCAGGTTTCGTCACTTGTTTGTGGCAAGGTTGATTGAGTAAACACTTCACCAGAGGCAGTGCTGCTTCAAGACTATTTACTGGTGAGCTTTGAAAGCCTTTGTCAAAGTCCAGAAAAGGCAGTTGAACACTGACATCCTTTAAAAGTGTCAACACACTCTGCTTAATCTCCACCAGCCTTTCTGCTTCAAAGGTGGCTGCTGCTGGTTTTTGTGTTATTCCTGGCTGTCTGACTGACTAGTAGGCACTTCTCTCTCTTAAACTCCTGAGACTGGAAATGCAAGGGGCACAGTCATGTCCACTTCGAGTCTGTCCTTCTGAAAACAGAGCTGGTTCTGTGTGCAGACTGGCGCTCCCATGCTCTTCAGCCCTGAGAGCAGCAGGCCTGCTGTGCCCGGCTCATACTCCCACAAATACTTCCTCATCCATCCCTTCCTCTCTCCAGCCATCAACAGGCTGAGTCAGTGCAGCAGGTGGATGTCTCACTCTGACCACACTAAAACAAACCACATTTCATCTGTTTGACTTTCAAATGCCAGAGAGTAGAACCACTTCTAAATTCTATAGTCACTGAAATATAACCACCCTGAGGTGGCTATTTTATTGTTTGTGTTGGATATAAGAAGCTTCATAACACGACATATATGGTGCATATGAACTGCCCTCTGTAGCCTTACCTTAGCGCTAGCATAACTTCATTTAAGAATACGCTACTGCTGATAAAAATAGTCTTAGAATAATATGTACATGGCATATAACAACAAAATTATTTTTTTTAAAGGATACGTGCTGAACTATTTGTCAAATCAAAACCAGCAAAAACTGGTTGTAGAAAAAAACACAACACTCAAAATTTAAATAACACGGTAAGAATAAAATAGCACCTGAACAAAGAACTACAATGACACTAAAAACACTGTACAAACAGAATTTCCTGTAGTTTAGCAAATAAGTGCATGGATTTGAATTTTCCTTCACCCATCACCAGTACTGCAACTCCTGTTATACAGCACAGCGTCACCTTTAACCAGGCTTTACACTAGCAGGCTGTGGTTGACTTCTCCAGGCTAAGGGGTTGTGAAACATGGCAGTGCCACGCTGCTTAACTTGACAAATCTCACTATTTTCTTTTAGATCTCCACCCATCCGTGTGTCTGTTTCATTATTTGCAACATTTATGAAGGTAGTCACTGTTGCACTTAGACGTTTTGTTTTTAGTGCCCCTCAAGCCATCAAGGTCCAGGATCAAGAAGATTCCTCATCCAGCAAATATCAACACATCATGTAGCCCAAGATATGGCTGCACTGTGCTCTTTGGCTTTCATGCGCAAAGCGGCAATACTGGAGGACTTGCGGTCAGGGTCCATGTTGAGATCATAGGTGTTGATGCCTGTAGCCATACCAGGAGATCCTCCAAACAAGCTGCCCATGTGAGCTTGTCCCACATGGCCTCCGGGACTCGGTACCCCCAGAAAATCAGACACCCCACTTGCAGAATGTGGGTGTGGGGTCATACAGGGAGTCACAGTGTCACAGGGCACAACACAGCCAGGCACAGGAGATGCTGCACTGCTGCCACCGATCCAAGATGGGTTCTGAATCTGAAATATTGATGGAAAATCAACATTGTTATTTATCTTGTCAGACTTCCTTTTTCTGAGCTTATTATTTTTCCCTGCCAGAAAATAAAACACTGTTCTGGCTGTTTAACCTTTCAGTAGAACTTATATAAAGTAGATTACTGTCTGTTTGTTTTTGTCATATTTAGTGTATGAGTTTTTGTATGAGAAAATGTGAAGGCCAAAAAACAAACAAGAAAATAAGGCAAACATGAACTAGGCAACAAGTGAATAAGTTTGTGACAACTCAAAAACATATCTAGTATGTAATTTGAGCAAAAGCCCAAATTGTCTTTCATACTTTAGTTTTTTTTATATTAGTATAGTAATTTCTGACTCTTTTTAGCTTAGGATAGAGCCAGATTAATTGCTGGTCCCTGATTCCAGTCTTTATATTGATGTAGAGTAACTGCCTACTGGCTGTAGATTCATATTTAGAGTACAAGAATAATGGTGATATGGCTCATTGGAGTTTTAGTTATTGATATGAATCATCTCACGCAGCTCTCAGCAAGAAAGCGAAAAAGCAGGTTTCAAAACATGTCAAAGTAATCCTTTAGAAGGAGCTCAGAAATGTCTGTATTACCACAAAACTTTTTAATTTAATGTTCATTATAATGAAACTATGCAAGTTTCTAGTCTCTACGTGTTCCTGCTGTTCGGGAATACTTACAGACTGGAATATGAACAGCGGGAATCAGAATAAATCAGTAACTGTGAACCTTGTCCCCTGAAAAGTATGTCTGGACTGAAAAAAATATTTGATATGGAATTAATGGACTAAACAAGTTGTTAAACCTGTACTGAAGTACTCATTGTGTACCTGTGCATAGTTTTCAGGGCGCGTCAGAAGAGGCAGCTCATAAGCTGTTGAGAAGTGTGTCCGGACCTGCTGCATCTGACCAAAACGCTCCCTCTTTCTCCACTTTGCTCTTCGGTTCTGGAACCACACCTGCAGAGTGAAATTGTCTGTGTGTCATAAAACTGGCAATCTGGCAGTGTATCTGAGAGAAGAAGGACCTCAAGTCTTACCAGGAGCTTTCCCTCAAATCTGAATGAAATACTTTTCTATAGCTATAAATCTAAAGTTTAATTTTAAAATGGAAAGAGATCTGATGTCGTACTGCCAAAAAACTGAAAGGATGAATGTCAAAAATGATGATTTCCAGCATATAAAAACTGTGTTTTCTTCTTTTCCCCAACCTCTTTTCAAACTTTAATGCCAAAAAAAAAAGTCTGAGGCAATTTCAAGTTGTATAAAGCCATTTAACTGGAGGAATTAACGTCTCTTGAGGTTCCCAAATGAAATGTAAACAGATCTTGTCAGCCTCGCATTTGCTTATTTGTTATCTGGCACTTTTCTCATTAGCTGCACTTTGTGCTATCATCTACATGTGAAGCCATTGTTTACTGAAAGTATTATACAATGATAGTGAGAGAGTAATTGGACATTTTCCCTGATGAAGTTTTTCTTCAAAACTTAAAGAGTTGTTGAACAGCTCTAATTTGATGGCAGCTGCCTGACTGGACTGATTAGCAACAAAACATTTCTGTGTACTTGTCTCTGATATGATTTATCATGTGTCATGTATCTGCTTTTCGCCTGTACACTTCACTATTACTCTAAGAAGGCAATATGGGAAATTGAAAAGTGAGAGGGGATTATACTGAGGTTTGTTTGCATTTTCCTTTTTAATTTCCTGAGGCCTAAAGCTCTGGCTTTGAGATGCTGTCTCCTCCTGAATTATAGGAGCACACAGATCAGAGGACGTAATCCTTCCTTCCTTGATGTTTTCATACTTCTTCCTCTGAGCCGTCTTGCCCGAGATCTACAACCAAACACAAGAGCAATGCTCTTCTCTGAAAAACGTCACTGACTACAATACATTAAAAGATGAGGGCGAGGTGTCGCCGCTTCTCAGTGTACAGTGCCACCAGCACCAGAATGTGCTCATTCTCTGCTTTATGTCAAACCTGTTGGCTATTATACAGGGAGAACATATTTTTGTGTTACACACACTGCTTTGTGACAGTAATTGGTAAAGACCTTGACAGCTTAAGTAGCTGGTAGACTTTCAATGAGGCTTTATTTATGTTACAGCTCCAGAGAGAAAAAACAGAGAAATGCCGAACTGGCCCCAGCAGGAGAGCTGTATGGGGCTGAAACCACTTTGAAGTGAGAGACTGGTGCAGAGGATTGATAACCCGGCCCTGCTGTCACTCATGTCAGCTTCCACACCAAAGTAAAAAGAAATCCATGGCTGAGCCTGGCTGCGAGTTTCCAACACCCCAAAGCACTAATAATATTGTGGAAACACCTCTGACCAGTGTTGTTGTTCATTAAATATGAGTTTGTTCTCATTTACTCAAAAATCCTCCACCACATGATTTCTTATTTTCAGTGTCAATTAAAAGTAAGTCCAGGACAAGGGAAGCAAAAGGAAACTGCATCTGGTCTGTTGAAGTTTGCAAATGAAAACTACTACTTGACATTTTGAAGATTTGTAAATAGCTTAAACATATCTCCACTCAGTAGAAATATTATATGTAATGTGAAAGAACAATTATTTTACTGATTCATCAGACAAATGTCTCGAAAACATAAAAAGGTTTTGTTTAGTATTACATAAAAGGAGCAGATCCTTACATTTGGCCATGTGCCATGTTCAACTGACTACCTAAATTAAAATACTAATATATTAAAGCACATTTCAATGTTCCTAAGATTGATCTCATGGTTTTTCCCTATCAGAGAATTAATCTCCTTTTATTTTAATAAATCATTTGGTTAATTTATAAGGTTACAACTGTTACTTGGCTATTTTAGTATTTCTGCAATTTAGCACTAGTCTTCTATTTGCAGGGACAAATAGGCTCAAATGAGGGTTTCCTACAGTTTAATCTTCCTTGAATTGTTTGACTCTATAAACTCATATTGACACCAGTGTTTACCACATATCAGATCCGTCTCAGGTCTTTGCACTAACAGAGGGGCAAATCTGAGATGTTTTTGAAACCCCCAACCCTTGACCCCTGACCTCCACATGTATCTCTAGTGCATATGACTCAGATCTGAACTTTCTCGCTTTGAAACACAAAGACTGAAAAAGCAAACATCTGCAGAGCCTTACGTTTTTGATCTGAAAGTTGTTTTTTTGAGTGAGAACCATCAGACAATTAGGTATAGTATTGCCCTCCTCAGAATTATAGTCTCTTAAACAAGGTTTTGTTTTTTAATGAAATGAAAATGCTAGTTATTGTTTGGTCCTTTGTTAATTTTCTTCACTTCTGATACACTATTCATGAGCTCTGAGCCCTTTTGCATGGGAATGACATGAATTTAGTACAGAACCCTGTTCTCTGACTGACGAGGCAGCTTGTGTCTTTTATCTTTTTAACTTGAGTGTTTAAGAGGGCCGCTGGGTGAGCCGGGGGCTGTAAAACTGGATCCATCTGAAGCAGGCAGGTCTGCGATAGTATGAGCAGCAGAGCAAAGAAGCATACCTTCAGAGACTCGGGGTTGACTTATAACCCTGTGGCTCCACAGACTTCCTGTGTTTCACTACGGATCATTGTTCCTGCTCATCATGTTGGAGACTGGTTTTAATTGAGTTCTAATCTCATCCCATAAACACCAACGGCACACCTCAAAAACATAACCAATGTAGGCTATCATTGCATTAGTTTTGTCAAAAATATATTTTTATATGTCTCAAAACTGCTCAAAATTCAAATATGACTTGAAAATAAACGTGTAGCCTGCTGAAGCCCATGGGAAGGGATTCACACCTACCCTGGAGACCACAGCAGGGACACATTCTTGTCTGGACAGGATGTTAATGAAAGAAAAACACAGAAAATCCAGGAGCTTTGGTAGTCCATGCCGCACACATACATACACATACACCGCATGCAAAAATGGTCATGGTCTCTTTCATTCTGAAGAATACTTTACAGCAGTCTTGACCAGTTTGTATGTAAATTTGACCAGAAGGTCACCAGAAAGGTTTCAGTACAAGGCCTGTAGCCTCAGGCTGGACTAAAGACCAGCTAGACTGAACTCAGGTCCAAGGAAAAAGGCCATTAAGACACAGCAGTGCCGAACAGGTCTGTTCATATGCTGATGAAAATCTGTTCTCCTCGAACTGCACATATGAGGCCCAGACAGCTCAAAACTCAGCCCCCTGGGCCCCCTGGGCCCCCTGGCCTCTGTTAGCTCCCACTCTCCCCCTCTTTCTCCCTCTGACTCCCACATCACCAGATAAATCTCTCATGTTGTTCTATGAGTGACGTTATCTGTGCAGAGCTGCAGATGTTGAAGGATCCATGAGGTTGTGTTGTTTAAAAGTTGTCTGTTCTGCTGCAGTAAAAAACTCTTTTGTGCCTCTTTGTTTAGATTGTTCTTTTTTTTAGCTACATGTCAAATTTCCCAAAACACGTTGCGGTGTCTCCTGCATTACCTGTACACGAGCCTCAGTTAGGTCTGTCCTCAGTGCCAGCTGCTCCCGAGCGTAAACATCAGGATAGTGCGTCTTCTGGAAAACCTTCTCCAGCTCTTCCAGTTGGTAGCTCGTGAAGGTTGTTCGGTTGCGTCTCTTCTTGCCTTTGTTGCTTTCGCTGCCATCAGTCTTGTCCAGAGGACTTGCCAAATCTGTGCCAGGTGACCTGTCAGAGGCCACCTTGACACCTTGATCCTTCACAGTCAGATAGTTGGTGTCCATTCCAGGTGGGTCAGAGTCTGGGCCCAAATCTGAGTCTGTCAGACCTGAACTGTCTTTACCTGTGGAGACAGGAAGGAAATGAAAACTTAGTTTTATATGTTTTTAAAATGTTAGTAAGATTGAAAGGGTGAAATCAAAACAGATCTTAGGGAATTAGTTACCCTCTGACTCAAGATGAATGTGTAAATATGAAAGGAAAGGGAATATGAAAGTCATTACTGGACATGATGTTGAGCAAAAAGGAAGGTTATAACTGGGCTATTAAAGACAACCTGTCATGTTTGGTGAATAGTGTATAGACTAAGAATAAGATAAATGTGCTTTTAATACATTTTGATCTACTGCTATTATTCAAGATTAGGCTGCACTGCACAGTTAACTGATTTAATTCATGTGTACGGATTCTTCAGATGAGCAAGACAATAAAGCTGTTAATATTCAGACTCCCCTTTTCGGTGCCTCATTCAAAATATTAAAACTGACATTTTTTCTTTCAAACACATCTTTTGGAAACGGTTTTAAAATATGCTGACACAAAAATGGCCCTGCTTTTTAATTTTAATTCATAACACATTGACCAAAAAACAACAGAAATACCACAATTGAACTTTTCAGCTTTCTTGAATTATCGTGATTATCTTAATTATCAACACGTCTGCAAAATTAAATGACATAATGTGTCATTAGTACTGACCCTAGCATGACACATATACAGTAAATGTTTTCTGATCTGATATTGGAAAAGGACATACAACATATTTTCTTACAGCATTTGCCACTAAACATAAATATTGCAACAAAACAACCAAAACAAAAACAATGAGCCTCTATTATACTACACTAGTATTCAGTCACTTGCTTATGGCACCAGATCAGTGTAATAAATCACAGGGTTTGATAGGGTGGAACAAAAGGATTTCTTGCTCTTTGTGAGGAAATTATGTGACAGTTGTGAAATCTGTTGGCGCTCAGTGCTGAGTATGTGTCGATTTGTTTGTCTCTGTATCTGGGGCCTGGATCACTGGCTGCTCTCGGGATCCAGTTGTAATTCGTAAATTTTTCTGTGATGTGCTGGCGAACAGACACCCTGACTACAATTTGACACTGACAGAAAGTTGACACACACACGCATAAATATTTGCACACATAAACCCACACCACTAACTCTCTACCACTCAGATGCTGTCTACCTGCATGAGGTGCAATTAAGTTCCTCTTTAACCAAAAAACATCTCTTCTTTTTTTGGAAAGCAGCTGTCACACACACGTTCGCTTCATGGCTGCAGTTTGACTGTAAAACCTCAGGCAGCTCTCTGATCATAAATTTCCACAACCGTGTTCTTGTCTGAGCTGGCAGCTCTAACCCTGCTGCTGCCCTTCGCTGAACTAACAAAATAGTATCTTTAAAGTAATATTCCCATTGTGGAAAGTGTAATAGCTCAAAGTGTGCCTTCAGGCTGTTTAATATGCCCCCCCTCTCTGGCTCAGTCTAGTGGTAGGTCACAGTGCTGCACCTTCCTGCTCCTTCATGCCATCTGAGGTGAAGTTATTTTCAGGAACAAGGACATCTGTGCTCATCTGCCCATCTAATTAGTTGTCAGGTTAGAACCAGGAGGTGTGTGCCTCAATGTGAGTTCAGTGCAGTTCTCAGCACCCAGTCAGCACACCCCGAGACCCTCAACTCACAGCCATGTTGGGTAATGTGCTGCAAGGTGATGTGAACGGATAGCTTGCCATAAACTGATTCTCATACAAACATTAAGTGTATACTTAGACCTGGTAGGCTAAACTAGAGTTTGATAGTTTGTTAGAAAACTGAAACAGTGGTGTAGATCTCTCTTTACTGGGGACCAGCACAGTCAAGTGTTGTTATGTTGTGTAGTTTAGTGGTAATGTTGGTTTCTTCAAACAAATGTATGCAATACATTTTTGGGGTCTTTTTGTTATACAAATCTGTTTTGAATTATATTATTATTTGCAGTCTAAATTGTAGTCTGTAATCTGGTGTATGTTTCTTTAAGGAATGTGTGTTAATATAAAAAGCCTCATTTTTTTAAACAAAGATCAAACTTCTAAATAAAATGTTGTCTGAGAAAAACAGCCATATATGAACTTTGCCTAAATAATATAAAATAAGTCTAAACAGGCATATTATAAAGCTGACAAAACAACTACATTTAATGCCATCATTTCCTAGTTAGTTACTTTTATAGCTACTGTATGGACACACTTTAGTTGGCTTTAAAATGTGGTTGAGGTTTGATTGACACACAGTGCATAGACTGCATCTCCGCCATCCAGAGGCCTTGCTGAGAGAAGCTGTGTCTGCAGGAGCACAATGTCTGTTTTACTGTATTTAATTCATAATAAACCCCACTGTTCAGAATCCCCATAATGCATGCAGTGCAGATTTTGTAGGATGATAATGTACCAGAACAGCTTTAACTCTGCGAGATCCAATGAGCACTGGGGATCTGGTTCCTGAGATGTTTGCCCAGCAGTGCTGGAAATGGACTCAGGCTGATGAGCCATGTTTTGGTGGCAAACCACTTGCTGGGGGTTTAACACCCCCAGCATTGCCTCTGTGTCCGTGACTAACGCATCCTGTTGGGCTTGAAGGGAAAAAATGGGTTTTATCCCGTCATAAATACTCTCTATAGTTATTTCATCATATTTCCCTGGCCGGCACCCACAGTCCCCACAAGGCAAGAGCTGTCAGGCTGTTTGAAATCACGAGGCCTCTCGATGATCAAAGGCCTTTGTTTATATCCCATGTCACTGATGTTTTTTTGGCAGGAGGGGGATATTGTGACAATCTCCTGCTCGTTATCCATGTGATCAGTTATAGCTGTGACGCTCTCCAACACTGCCCAAGGTGAACAGCAGTGAGCCCTCCTGCTGTGAATGCCATATGTATGAAGAACATAAGAAAGTCAAACAATGCCTGTCAGCCTATGATCTCTGTGAAAAGAGGCAGGAAGGGGTGAAAAACATGTGCTGCACCTCTCTCGGCGATCGTGAATACAACTTCTCCCATTATTCAAAAGACGATTTCGGCCCACACCTGTACGTCTGCAAGTAGTGTTGAGTTCTCAACAATAATCTAACAAACTCACAAAGCAAAATTCCTTTTTTTTTCATTTCAGATGAATATGCCATGTAAAATGTTTTTAGTTGCAACCACAGAATGTTCTATTTTCATTTCAGTGGATGCAACTGTAACCGTCTGTGTGCACACTGAAGAGAGGTGAGTCTGCAGCTCTGCACACAGAAAACTGCAAAGACAAAAACACAGAAAGCTATTTAGAACAAGCTAAACACTAATTTAAGTTTTAGAATGTATATATTTCCACCTGAGAAGTCCAAATTTTCACATGCAACACATACACAGCAGTACTTATTTTTCCAATATACTATGTCACTGTTGGCATTTCTATCAAAGTAAAATTAAGGATTTACTCTGTGCCTCACTTTTAATATTGAGACGCACTTTTGATGAGCTTCTTGTGTGTCAGACGCTTGGTGAGGACAGCTATTACTTCACAGATGAAAACTACAGAGAAACATCAAAGTGTAATTTAACTGGCTGTAAAGCGACAGGGCACCATCCGCGCCTCTTTATTGACTCGGATGACTGGTGTCTCCTCACAGTGTTAAGAGGAAACACTATAAATTACACACCACACGGCAACTGAGAGGGATTAACAACATAGTGATGTAACGGAAAAAGAAATATCCGAACTAGAGGAAAACCAACCGTGGAGGGAAAGAGGTGGGAAAAAAGAACGTACACTTTGTCCAACTAAATGCAGAGGACAGAGGAACGAATGTTAGAGTTAATTTGAGAGTAAAGTGTTTATTTTTATGTGTTTTGGAGGATTTGTTTTACTGGCTTAAAGTGTAGATTGGGATGTAACACTAAGCTTTAAACAATAAGTTGAATCTATCTAAAGACAGGCACACTAAAATACTGATATCTGGAAAGTCAAGCCAAGGCAATAATATGACACAGACAAAAAACTGTGCATTATTACTAAATAATTCAAGTTCAAAATCTTCTAAATACTGTATTTTAAGAGTAAATGTATTTCAGCTTATGTGTTGAAGACAAACGGGTAAATAAAGCTGAAATTAAGTACAATTCAACTATAAAAGATAAACATGATGAGCAATTGCCTGAACAAGTAAGAAAACAGACTGTGAGACTTCATCGAGATGTGAGAGGGTACAAGAGCATGAGCAGACTAACAAATAAATAAATATAAGATGGCACACTGCTGCATCAGTGGTTAGGAGGAATAAATAATACAAAGTACAGAGGCTGTCCATAGAAAATTATGCAATGCAAAACTAGTTGTTTATATATTACGACCATGAATTTAAGTGCTTTTTACTTGGCACAAGGATTATCTTTTGAAATTGCTGTTTCAGTGACATATCAGTCACTTATCAGAGTTCAGTGACAGCGGGAAGAACATTATATAAAGTCTTTTATATAAAACTCACAAAATGGCAGAAAACTGCTAAATGTAACCTGTGTATACAAGTAAAAGTTGATTTTTTTAACACAACGCAGTTAAAAACTGACCTGCTGTCACAGTTTAATTAGTGAAACATGTTTATCAAATAATTTTCCCTTTTTTTCCTATTTTTGCTTTGGCTAAAAACAAAAATAACGTTTATATTAAACATGCATGGCAGTTAATGCTATATTATTATTTATGATGCCTTTGCCTCATGACTCTAAATAGTAATTATCACAAATTACAAGAAAAAATCCGTGGTGGAAAAGTTACAGTAGTTAGTTTGTACATTTAAATTTAATATGCAAAACATTTGATTAGTTAATTAAAACTAATGACTTGTTACAGTTTATTCTTTATACTTTAATCACATTGTTTCTACATATTCATGATCTATTGCTATTGCAAAAATACTGGGCCCACTTTACTCACACACACTATCCGCTGACACAGTGTACTTTGCAAGGCACTGCTGTGATTTGGAGGCAGTTGCTGCGTCTCAGCAGACATCAGCACATTGCATTAAAGTTTTTTCTTAAATAAAAGTTTTCTCTTGTGACCATTTGATAGGTAGCCACTCGCTTTGAAATTCAACGCTGCTGACTGAGCAAAGCGATAATTCTTCTCAAAAAGGGGGAAAAAATCCCATAAAGGCTAAAAAAAGATAAATCACCTCTCACACACTCTTTGTCTTCCTCACACTCCCCCTCCCTGTGTCTCTTTCCCTCCCTCCAGCTCTTTTCTCTCAGCATTTGGAGCAAAACAGACTTTTCTTATATTTTTGTTGGGTTATTGAAAGTGAACCCATCAGAGTGAGAAAAACTTGCTATAAAGCTTTCTTGTGTGCATGCACAGACAATGAAAAATACATTGCTGGTAAACTGGCCTTAATGGCATGCACACTTCTTCCTACCAAGAACTTTGAAACTAAAAATCTGTGTATTCAAACAGTTTAAGAGTGTAACAGATGTCCTCCAGCCAGCAGATCATTTCTAAATATGTGCAGTGCAACAATGAATCCTAGCTCTTTTGCGTGTTAATTTTATAAATACGGATAACAAATGTACTGTTGTACTGTTCACCAACAATGTCTTATTAAATTATCTTTTTCTCAAGGGCTACCATTTTTTTCTCCACAAGTCATGCAACATCTTCAAAATGTTCATTTTTCACCGTTATATCACTCGTATAAAACATGATAATACCTTCAAAACACCCTGAAAACATCAACACACCGAACCGGTAAGACTGTACAAATATCTGTCGACTTTGCAAGGAAAATATAACTTAGAAATTACAATCTAATCAAATACAGCCACCCGAGTGCACTTAAAGAAGTCGCCTAAACAGCTGCAAAAAAAAAAAAAAATCTAAGATGCAGTCTTCATGCAGTCGTCACTGGCTGGTTCTGAAACAGTGTTCCCTTTACATGATGCGGCGGCAAAGAGACCAAAGGAAGTCCTGGACAGCCTGAGCCTTTTTGCCCTGCTGCTTCCACTCGGCCATGCAAACTGAGCCTAATGTAAATTGCTCTGCCAAACTTTAAGCTAAATGGTAAAACGATCCTGAGTCCTTGTCACCTCCACTCATGTCACTGACTTGCTGGAGTGTGCCTCAGTGGTATGGGCTGCATGCCTGGTTCCCATTACTCCCTGCTCGAACCAATCAGCACAGACGGCCATTACAAGAGCTTGTAATGGTTGCATTGGGTTAAAGACAACGAAGCAACAAAAAGGCCTGAAACAAAGGCAGTGCAATCACACCTGAGTGTTGGTTCTTCTCCTTCTGCAGGAAATGAAATACTTACACTTGCAGGGCAGCAGAAGTGTATTATACTCTCACGTTGTCCTAATGTTTTGTCATTTAAGACAGAATAAACTGCGGCCTTTTATTCAAATTACACTATTAGTGCTTTATTGGTGCAACAGTATCATTATCCTGCAAAGCTCAGTCACTATAAAACTCAAAGAAGTGATAAAAGGCATAATCCCACCATAATTAGGCCTACAATTCAACACCCGTGTAACAACAACGTAACATCCTCCATCTTATTGGTATAGTTAAATGTTTACTGTGTGAAACTGGATTCCAAATGTTGCAAAAAGGTTCTGCTTTGCCACCAAACAGCTTGGGATGGATTTCCTTGGCCGTGTGCACGCTGATGTCAAAGTCGAGCTAAAGGTCAGACACTGAGGGAAGACGCGGACACATCAAAAGGGGCAGAGTGTTGTCTTTGGATGTTCACAGACGTGGTGGTGCTTTAAGATCTGATGTGACTACATGTACACTAACAATGACGAATATACAGATTATCAATTTACTACCTGGAGAGAGGCATCTTCATTAAAAAACCCTAGAGATGAACCAAGTAGTCACATAAGTGTCTTAAAGCACCTCCATGTCTGTGAACATCTCCTCTTTTGAAGTGTCCATGTCTTCTCTCTGTGTGTGAAAACATTTATTTTCAGTGGTATGAACCGAATTAGGTTAACATTACAAGTTGAGTATTTCCATATTTATTTACTCAATTTATTTAATTAAATGAGAGAATATGTCATTTTTAACACTTTGAAATGTTTCTTTCCGCATGGTGACACTAACCATGTACATTTTGCTGAAAATATCTTCTACATTTAAATTCTGAGCGCAGCGCTTCAACTTACATCAGTTGTTTTGTTTTCATTACCCAAGGAAATTATCTGATCATAATTTCCACCACTGTGTATTTTTTCATGTATTATTTTTGATTGCTTTTCTTTATTATTCTTGTAACGCAGTCTAAATCTTTCTTTGACCACACTCGTCTGTCTGCTGCTTCTCACACATTTTCTTTCATTTTTAGTGAGTCAGATGCTGAAAGCTGTTCATGCTCCACCAGCTGCTTTGTTGATTTCATGTAACAACATGATTGGCAACGTGTTGAGTAAAAACAATATAACAGTGTTTGTAGTCACTCTAATGTATGTAAATGTTTATTAGACAGTCGTGCTGTTTTCTATCAGCCAAAAATGTCTCAGTTGTAGCTGGCAGCTTCAGGCAGCTGTGAGGCCAGTCAGCACATCACCTATAACTGAAAGGCTCAAACCATAAACTGTAGCAACGAATCAATTTTTTGACAATTTGAAACTACCCTGCCATTGTGTAAAATACAGGTTTGATAAAAAGAAATAAGCCAGAAAGTAAAATAATCCCGCATTTTCCAATAAAAACATCAGGAATCATTTATCATTTTTCTTCTCAGCAAGTAAGTTCAGCATATTTTACTGCTGCCTTCAATTTATGTCCAGTCAGCAGCGGTGAGGAAAGAGATGGGTTAACTAGACGCTCCAGTCAGGGATAATCACAAGGAAAACAGCCACAAGTGTCAGCGAATCTTAATCTAGATTTTAAAATACTTATAGTTTTACAAACTTCAACCTTAATGTAATTTCATTTTGCATAACGGAAATTAGTCTTTATAAATCTGCCCCAGTTCTGTCGAGTCAAAGCAGTGACTGTGAGCAGGGAAAAGCCAAACAGAAGTTTTATATCTGAGTTACATTAAAGCCAGAGCTCGTCTTTTTTTCTGCCTTTTCATTGTGAATCCGCTCGTTGTGTATTTAGGTCTTGTTCTCGTTCAACATAAATGTCTGATTTGTGAGTTTATTTCCACTCTCAGCGTCTAAAATTAAAAAAAAAAGGAAACAAACAAAGCAAAATCTAAAAAGTCGGGAACTGAAATGGAAGCTTATGAAAGTCACTGACCTACGGCTTCGTGCGCGCTTCGCTCACTGCAGACATCTAATGTTTTCCCTCCCCGGGTTCAAACAAACAAACAAAAAAATGTTATTAAAAATTCTACAATGTGTGTTTTTATATACTTCTTATGATGGTTTCATTTAAAAGGTGCACTTTGTTCACAACATAATCTCTAATAGCTCAGTTTAAGATTTGGATTGACCGGGTCTATGTCAAGGTTAATAGGTAATAAAACCTTTACAGCAGTTATAAAAAACCCATATGAGCTTTGGAAAAGAATGACATCCGTTCTTGACTCTTTGCAGCTATGGATGACTTCTCAACACACTGATGTCCAGAAACATCACTGATCATTTCAGTGTGAGAGGATCAGCTGGTGAAAAACAGCTTTTTAATTTACGACAGGCCTTACATCCAATGATTCTTTTGTTTTGAGTTTTGGAAACTTTCTTATTACAAATCAGTTTGTCAGCTCACCTCGTCTTGTTATTTTTGAACAATTGCTCGTTAGTTAAAATATTCATGCCCGTATTTATTTTCAGAATTTATAATAAAATTCAATTCGATAGGCCAATGTAAGAACAGTGAGTGAGGTTTATCATATTTATAAATTATGCTTCCGTTGTTCTGACCATCTGTTGTCTGATCAAGAGTGTGACTGAACAGTAGAGTGAATTCAGGAATTTAATAAAATAGTATAAATGATTAACATTGGTAATTTAAAATAAGCTGAGGAGACGCGCGTCCTCGACACTTGCGCAGCATCCAGAGACTTTCTGAAAACTTTTTATTTTTTCTGCTTTCTGACTATTGCTGATTTGTTTATTTATTTATGCATTTATTTATTTGGAGTGTGGGCCAGACCTGAGCAGAACAGTTACATCAAATGTGGATTAAAACACAGAGCACTCGTTAGTATGCGTGTGTTTTCATTTATAAACAAACAGCGATGCAGCCGAGTTGAATTTGTTTAATTCTGCTTGTCCACGTTTTAATTTACCAAAAGCAATTTCATCTCCGTTTTTAATGACAAATCTCGATAATCCAGTTTTCGCTACTTCGCGGTGTATTTCAGGCTTTTATGTTGAAAAAACACGAATTAATGCTGATTCAAAGTGGCCGCCTGCCTAACGAGGGTCAAAGTTTTATTTACACCCTCATCATTCACCCATTACAGCAGCGCAGTTAAATCTAATTGGAGTCAATCAGAGCAATGAAATGAAAATATTATCAGTTTGGAGATTACTGTTTGTGTCATATGAAAATCTGTTAATTCAATTGTCTGACTCAGATCCAATATTAAGGATTGTAATGCAGATTATCACATTAAATGAAGCCTAATTTAATTTTGATGCCCAAAGGGACAGTTTGGTAGTCGGGAAGTTAAGTTACGCACATAACTCCTGGGCCACGTCGTTACGAGCTGGGACGTCCTGCGCGCTGCTGCCGGGGAGAAAAAGCTGCTGATGCTTTTTACGCACGGGGGAGATTTTCAGACCGCAGCGGAGACAGGAAAGTGGGACGAAGCAAAGGCATTTAAGGTGTAAAATTGGTTTGTGGACGAGTGCTTCAATCGGTCAGACAATCAAGAGAAAATGAACCACTTAACGCACAGCCACGACGACCAGTTTTTACAAAATGCGCAATTATTTTGAGATCGAAACTGCACCTAAGCCAAACCTGCGGATTCTGTGAAATCAGAGGTGAACGATGACTGACAGCTTCAAAATATTCATAGCATAGACGCGAGTAGTTTTGATAAAACATCCCAGTAAATCGTTTTTTGGTTGCGCATAACTTAAAATATATTTACGTCCTGACACGTTCGTGGAAGTTTCTCGCCTTTGCGTTAACTTTGACACAGTACCTCTCAGGATGCCTGTAACTTCATCAAGTTTTGTTCCCCACTCACCATAGCACGGGATGAGCGCTCCGTTGTGTCCACTCTCCTGGAGCAGTTTGTCGTCCTCGGGGGGTGTTTTGCAAGACGACGTCTGCATAAAGAGGTGGTATTTGCTGAAAGTGCCTTGCCCAGCTGCGGAGACATCCAATGATTGGCACTCCTGCTGGAAGGGGCTCCGAGACTTTTCTCCGTACGCCTGACCTTTGTTGGGCAGGAAGGCGGTGGGGCTGTATTTAGTGTCAGAGGCTGGGAATGTCCTAAAGTGGCCAGTCTGGTGATCCCTGCCTTGCACTGCAGAAGGGCTATAATATGAATCCATGGATGTCATATCGATGTATGAAACACAGGTCTCGGCGTTCATGCCTAAAAAAAGAGTCAAGAAGAGAAAAAGACCAATCTCTCTCTCTCTCCCTCTCTCTCTCTCTCTCTCTCTCTCTCTCTCTCGCAGACACCCCTTCCTCTCCCTCTGCCTCTACCTCACATACACACACACACACACGCAGAGACTGTAGCGCACACCAGACCGCAGCTGGGTTTGGTTATAAAACCATTCAGATCTTTTCCAGGAACCACTGTCGTTGACCAAACACTCCAAACTTCCCCTCAGGTTTGAGCAGAGTTACACAAACCCGTCTTTCCTCAGAGGATGGGACCCAGATCTCCTCGTTTCAAGACCTCTCCCAAGTGATTATGCTGATGACATGAGCGAGTTAGGTCGCTTATTAGCTAAAAAAG
>OMLM01001657.1:86689-100452 GCA_900302695.1 Helostoma temminkii | reverse complement strand
AAGTGGACAGGTTTTCTCCCACTGTCCACTGCACCATCCTGCACTGTTGGTGTGTTCTTTTGTGCTTGGGTGTGAGATGTTGGTAGTAGAAACAACTTCCTGACCTCCATGCATTTAGGCTCAGAGAGTGTGAAATACATGTATGCCTGCGGTAAAGTATTTAAGCTGCTTACGAGCTGTTAATTGTTCAGGCTTAACCATGAATTCCATGTGCTGATTGATTTAAAAGTGTTTCATGCTGAGTATAAAACTATAAATGTGTACACAATACCGACACCTCTCACATCAGAATTACACTTCATTCAACAGCTGCTTTTGTCTGAAGCAACAGACGCTTTCACCTGCTCAGAGGAAGTTTGGGCTTCAGTATATTGCTAAAACACACTAACATGTGGATGGAAGGGGCTGGAATTGAACCTTCCATCCAAACTATACTCTAAGTGTCTTCATAGCAACAAGGGAGCAGTCGTCATACTGCAGTTTACAGTTATTTGTGAATGTTGTCTCTGAATACATACATAACACCAAGTTATTAAGAGTGCATGAGACAGAAAAGAAGCTGTTGCCATTAATCAAATTTTTGACTATTTAGCAGTTACCCATTGGCATGTAAATGGCTAATACTTGGCATGTTTGGATACCTCTCCAGCCTAGTGTGTTCCCCTACCTATAATTTATTTCCCAAGAGGCACTGCACTAGTTCTACAGGGCAGAAAGCTTTTAGGGAGGTCTTTGCTGGGCTCCACAATCTCTGGAAACCACAGCCACAAATATGTCCGCAGGGCTCCTCAGAGGATAATGACACTTTAACATAGTGATTGCACAACAACAAATGTGCTACTTCATGTATTTTGAAGAAAAAAGACAACTTATACATTGTAGATCACTGTAAACCACACAGTGGTTATCATCTTTCTGACAAAAAACTACCTGGTTTCCTTTTTTATTGACTGTGGGGCCTATTCATTGAAAATATGCTCCTTAATTTACTTCCTCTGTGAATTAAGCCAACATTTTGTCAAAATAACTGAAGTAATACACATTTTTAACCTCCAGTATGGTGTAGTAAAAACAAGTGGTGGAGACATGTGATACTAATGAATTCACTACTATGAAGAGGCTTCAGAAATGCCACACTGGCACTTCAACCATCTCCAACCACTTCTGAGAGATAATGCTGTGCAAATGGGTTGCAGGCTGCAATTTAGAGGACACTGTATTCTGAATAAATTACACAAATGTCCAGCAATTTGTTTTCTCCCTCCCTACCACCCGGTCTTTGTAAATGCCCAGATGCTGAAGTGTTGTGTCAGCTTTTTGGTTCCTTGGGCTCTACTATTCTCTTCATTGTTTCACATACTGTACATCTCCTGCTGCATTCTTTCAAATGTATTCCTATAAATAATGAAGTTTAGGCTTTTTTAAATAGGCAAGAGGGCTGCAACTCTTCACAGCTGATGGTTGTATTCAACCTAGAGTCACTTGCAGTACACAGTATTAGTGTCTGGAAAAGCACTCAAGTGCAGTTTCTGCCAAAAGCAGAGGTATTAATTCTTTAAAGATGACACTGACTCACCGCCAACTGTCTTCAATTCAGATCAAGTACATAGCTTGATATTTTCAAGGATGTTAAATCAAGATCTCCTGCCTCAAACTAACCTCAACCTTAGTGCTAAAATTTCAGTACCCTATCATGAAAATTAAAGTTAATTTAAAACCATGATGTATCTGGCATGGTCTTATGAGGTTTTCCATGTGACTTGTTTCAATAGCTTCTTATACCAGAACCCTTATTGGTTTATAATAGTCTAGTCATATGAAACAGTGTATTTAACATGTTATTTAAAATTAACCACTGATTCCACATTTTTGTGATATGTGTAATCCTATCCTTAATAGTTCACATTTAAAGTCATATTAAGTCATATTTTGGGCCTGGAGTTCAGAGAGTGGACACACTCTCTAAACACCAGCTCTAGCTAGGTCTAGCTTTGTAATATTGCACATATGTCTACAGAATATTTATGATAAATGTACAAACAATGATATTGTGCTTATGAAGCACAACATGGACCTGGCTTAACTTCAGTATTACACTTGGTCCTGACAAAAATATAGAAATCTCAGTTTGATTGTACTGTGCAGCTTGAGATAATTGATGGATCTTCCACAGAGCATATCGTTAAAAAGGTCCAGTGAATTAGGCTTTGTATACAAGGGATGAGGCTGAGAACCAATACCGAATTGTCATGATAAAAGATTCTCACCATAGCTCACCATAAGACTTAATCAATCACTCACTTAAAAGTTGGGTCATCTCATACAAAAGGTTCTTTCTTTTGTGTTGCTTAATGGGTAGCAAATAAAAGCTGAAAGTCTGAATTTTCATCACATGCCCCTCATTTGAGCTTTCATTACTTACAATGGGGGAATGTTTAAACTTTGTCTTAATGTCCAGCTTTGCTTTACATAGCTAACCACTCATCACAGCCCTATGACTTTGGGGCAGCATTAGAATGTCATAAATGCTTGATTGGATTAAATGCTGCCAGTGAATATAATGCACATATGTAGCAATCAGTGTTCTTCCAAGTCCATTTTTCAAACAAATCAGTCATACGTATTTTCTATGACACAGAGTAGGAGACAGCGTTACTGTGATCAGCACCGACAGATGTTTTTTCTCAGTGAGATTGGTATAACCGACAGCAAGAAATATAACAGGTAAAATTCAGCTTTTGCAAAAACTGGGCATCACTGTTTTTGTTGTTGTTGTTGTTGTTGTTTTGTAATTAGTGTATCCATTGATGAAAAAGACAAGATACAAGTCTTCCATTAGTTTCTAAATGAACACAGTGATATATTTTTTACATGTTTGACTTTTAGAGATTCTGCAGAAGCATGTAAGGAATGTGGGATACAGGGAAGTTTTCTTTTTTGTCTGTGCAAACCATTTTTTCACATGTATATGACTGCCATATGGAAGCACTTGTACAGAAAATTATAATACAAAAACCTGACCACTCTATTTTTGGTGAGAGCAGGCAGGTTATTTTAGTGCCTTGATCATAGCCTCGTGTGGTCTTTAGGGGTTTTTAACTCCATCTTGTTTCTTTATCTTTTGTAATATCAGTGCAATGTGAGTAAGGATTTAATGTGGGTCAAATAGTAAATATTTATTTATTTCATTCTTGGCATGTCTGGCCTGGATGGCTTTCTGATGGATGGAATTGTAAAATGCAGTGAAATGACTCAACAGACAGTGATAAAGCATCCAGCCTTTAACATGTTTTTTAAGACAGTGACAGATGTGGACTGTCGTGTACTTGGGTTAGAATGCACAGCAGTTTTTTTTGCTGGTTGATGTGTAAGCAGAGAAGAGAAAGACAAACAGATGGTGGTGAAAAGTCCCTCAAACAGGAGTCCAGCAAAGGAAAACAGCCAAGATTCTCCCTCCATCAGAGTAAAGCCATGTTTGGTGGAAACAATGTCGCTGGGATAAAAGTTAGCTGTGATCTCCCAGCTTGACCTATGATCTTGACAGTATTTTGATTTGAGAAGACAGGATCCTGTGCATCCTAGTGTTTAATCTTTGAGTCTCAGTCAGAGCTGGACAGGGGGTACCGTGGGAGGGCTGGAGCAGACCCTCCTGTGTTTTTTTTGGTGGAGAGAAAGGAGTCTCACAGCAAGGTGCTTGCTGTCATCACTGTGACCTACGAACTCGGGATGCCGGACATCACCAAAACTCCAGAGAGGAGGGACACGACGGCATGTGGGATACACAGTGAAGAGGTCAAAGAGCGGGGCTGCTGCTGAACATGTGCACAGATGTCAAGACATAGCATCACTGTATTTTCTTTGTCTTGGTGCTGTTTTTTTTTATATTTGAGTGAAATAAGTAGCCTCCCAAGGGAAACATGAAAGGTGAGGAGGAAGTTGAGAAATTGGCGTGGAATATTTTTGTTTGTTAATGTTTATGTGCTTGAGCTCTTTTGTGGTCTATATTAGAATGATAAATAAAATAATATGATAAAGAACAAACCAACAGCAATGTGTGTTTTATCACTGGGCAACCTCACAAAACCAGCACTGCATTTATTTATTTGTTGTTTTGCAACTGAACCAACACAAAAATGTATGAAACGCTCGTGGTTTTAAATGGTTTTCTGTATTACCTTACATGGGTTTCCACATGAAACAGTCATATGGGGCCACAGACACAACTTCCTTTTAATCAAAACCTTTGATATGGTGCCTCTGGACGAGACTGAACTTTATGTCTGCGTGGTTTAACGAGCATGACAACACATTTACAACAACAATTTATGTGGCAACTACATGAGCTTAGAGAGGACCTGATTCCAGTTCAAAGTCAGACAAGGAAAATCTGTCAGGAAACCTGCCTATCTGTCAAATAATTTCTGCAGTTTATGAGTGAATACAGTAGATGGAAACCCCATATCAATGTTATCTATTTCCTGAAATATCATTCACAGGACATGCTTGGTGTTGTTTTCCATTGAGATCAGTCAGAACTAAGACTTGCGGCAGAGCTGTAGGAGACACTACAAAACTTTAAGATTCAAATCCAGCAAACACCATTGTTTAAAAAAGGAAGCATGTAAGAGCAGCACGGTTAAGAGTGGCTCTGATAAACCACATAAAAACACAGCTGAAGGTTAGTTTGCTCAAATGTTTATTCTCTATAGCATGAAGTTTATAATGAGTAACAGTAATAAGGTTTTTCTTTACATAGTCTGCCACTGTATTTTTGGCTAAATTACATTATGAGCTCTCACTTATTTCTGTCTTTGTCTAACACAAATAAGAAAAAAGGTATGTCGTATATGTGAATTCACAAGAATGAACAAGTGATTAATGAATGTGTAAAACTGTAATTGTCCCGTTTTAGTTTAATCAATTCAACCTATTTTGAACAAAGGCAAAGATGCAATTACTTGGTTTCCATCTTCTGACGTCAATCTAAAACCTCATAGAGCTGAGTGCATCTGTAACTCTGTTAAAAGTCTATGACAAAGATGGGCTGCAGAGACACAGAACAACAAAACAACATTTATGACCAGCACTGAAACCCCTTTAGTGACCTTGTAGCAAAGGTCAGGACCAAGAGAAAACAGAGAGCTCAGTCACTGGTCTAATACCCTGGAATGTCCTGGAAGCTGTGGGGGAAAAACATCCTTTCAAACAGGAGCTTAATCACAGTCATGTTCTTTATTTAATTTAAGAGGACACTCAACACATGCAGATGTCCCTTATCTTAAGATGGCCATTTATTAACTTAAGAAAGGAATCACACAAGAATGAATGGTTACTATTTCTGAAGTCCATCTTATGGCCTTTACTCATATTAAACATTAATGTACTATAAAAAAGAATTTCTTGTTTGGCTTAGTTTGTTTCTTCCATGGACACAAAGCGAAAACAAGAGTTTATTATGTATATTTATTAATTCACTATGTTACATCCTATTGATGGCGGGATATTAAAAGTCCTCTCACTGTAATGCAACATAATACAACACAATCACGAAATACAAATAAAAATGAAAACAATCTTCACAAATCTTCTCATCTCCTGCCTGGAGAAATCATAAACAGCAACAACCAATAAGGGATTCATAAAGTTTACTGAATATTGTTTCTTGGTGTTTTAGAAATTACAGCAGCATTGAGTTCTGCAGCAGATCATTTTCCATCTTGTGTAAGGTGGACTTTGTGTTCACCTGAGGTCTGTGCTCTGCCACAATGATGTAGTCTCAACAAAAGTACCCTACTAAATACTAAACAGACTATTCCACTGAATTGCATCATAATAACTGTGTTTACTCTCTGCAGCCCAGTTCATTAATCACACACATTAATCTTTGCTTTAAACGTTGAGTTTTATTAAGTATGTGCTACATCCTATTTTCATTGTGTTAAAAAAATATGTTTGTGGATTAGTATTTCTGTAAATATACAGATCAGTTCAGCAAAGTTCACTTGGTAAATAGCAACAAATGTTTGTAAATTAAAAACATGCATATGTGGAATTAGTCATGGAAATTTGTGTCATTGTGTTCTTTTTTTCTTGCAGTTATTTTCCTCACTCGTGTCAATAGCCTTTGTCATACTTTAACTCTTTAAAATGCATAGTTTGATTGAAATTCAAATTAATGTTTGGAGTTTATAGTTTCAACAGATACATTTGAAAGTATCATATTTGTTGACTTTTGTCATTTTCTGCATCATCAATTCTATTCATTCAATCATCATTATTGATACTGTTATTATTAGCAATACGAATGCTGCTAACTAATAATAAAGTGCTATAACTGTCCACAGTTACATGGTTTCTGTGGTCCAATGACCTCCTTGGTGATATGTACATCAGGTTCTGGGAGCTGCCACTCTGGCTACAAAGCCTTGTTCATCTTGCTTTAGGGTGACCAAGTGATTCCAATTAAAGCTGCATGTGTTGTTTACTGAAGCTGGGGTCGTGCAAGTCAAATCTGAAGGGGTCTGATCTTACAAGTAGAACTCTGGATCACTCTGTCCTGAGTCTGTTCAAACAAACACTGAGATCTCGTGTCTTATACAAAATGTTTGGCCAATACAACAATATGCAAGTTTTATATGCAACACAACTAAAGCTCATAATAACAAGTGCACACAAACATGCATCTTTGCCAGACTTCAGCCTTTGCTCTGAAACAGAAAAAAGACAAAACAGCAGAACTGCCAGCAAACTGATCAGATTGAATTTAAGAAGATTAGAAAAAAAGCAAGATAAATCAGTTTGTTTTAGTACGAAATGGCATCCGCTGACTGAAAGAGAGAATTGACCAGTCAGACCAGGCAGAGAAAGGAGAAGATAAATGATGGGGTGACGTGCCTGAGGGTACAGCACTGAATAATGAAGCTTACAGATGCTTTGGTAGAATCATCTAATGCGGCCGTTTTATTTCAAGGCTCTGTTGTACAAACCCCATGACACTCATAAAATTGTCACCTATGCGTCAATGACATTGAGCCAAGGTTAATAAGTCTGTTCAGTTACAATGATGGCAGAAAGAAGAATAAACAGAAGCAGCATGTGGTGGTCCTGCATTTCTGCTAATATGCCAGCTGTTGAATGCGGAAACCATATAGACTGCTCAGTGGCAGCAACACAATATAAAACTAGGACTGAATGCTGCTGGATAAAGTTGGATGTGCTTTGTTTTTAGACTTTCCTTAAATAGGCCTTAGTCATCTTGAAACATACATTTTAAGGATTTTCTGGGCACATTACAGCACCGATCGTCATTATAAAAGTTCTCAGGGGTATTTTTCTGTATGTTGGCAGTCTAACTACTGACCTTGTAGCCCAACCTAAAATATGAACGGCGTGATGACTCCGTGGTTTACAGTTGCCTCACAACAAAAAAGTCCAAAGATCTTTCACTCCCACACAGGTCAACTATGGCTTTTCTGTGCAGAGCATATGTGTTTACTGTCACTGTTTGTTAGGGATTTTCAGCTCACAGTGCATTACTATGTGTAAGAGAACATTCAGTTACATTAGAAAGTATTACGTAATTCTATTAGTATATTAAAGTGTCAATTTCCTTTTTTCAGTTTCAGGGTCTTGATATTGTGGGTCACTGTTAGTGTCATGGTTCACTAAGAGGCTGAACTGAACAGAACCAGTGTTAATCTGTGTTTTCCTACTATGAGTAGGGTTTTAATACATATCCACAGCATTTCACTTTTATTTTGCATGAATTACATTTTTATATATTTATATATATATATTTATATCTCTTTTTATTTCTTGCCAAGTGTTTTGTTGTTATTGTTTTGTGACCTGTTGTTTTTTTCTCTCTTTCTTTCTACTCACCCCAACCAGTCGAGGCAGATGGCCGCCTACCCTGAGACTGGTTTTGCAGGATGTTTCTTTCTTTCTTAAAAAGGGTGTTTTTCCTCTCTATTATGGCTTAGTGCTTGCTCAAGGGGGATTTGTCAGGTTTTCTGTATTATTTAGTTGTATTGTAAGTCTTAAACCTTACATTGTAAAGTGCCTTGGGATGACTTGTTGTGATTTGGCGTTTTATAAATAAGCTGAATGGAAATGAATATGTCAAATACACACTCAATTTGTACAGAGAGAGTTGATATCATTAGTTGTTAGAAAACAGAAGTTCAGGGTTCAAACATTTTTGAACACTGAATATCTTTGGCTTTGAACAAACAAATTGACAATTGTACTGAATAAAAGCCTGCGAGGATAAGAAACATTAAAGGGTAAAATGAGTAAGTTGATTTAGAATGAACAGAGGTGTGTATAATTTGGCTGGACTTCACTCTAGCAGCAAAGAGAGTGCTGTTGGCCGAGTGTTGCCATCAACTAGTGACTTACTGTGGCTGGGGGGGCTCCCTGAACAAATGTCCTTTTCATTTCATGCTTTACATCCACATACTCTGCTCTTCTGCTGCAGATTCAATTACAGCTAATCATCCAATTGAAATCACGTGTAAGTAAATAACCTATTCAAAGGATGGTGCACAAAAATAACTTTTCCTATCCTTTGTATGCCAGAGACAGAAGTTCTTACTGCAGCTAAACCAGCTAAAACTGGTTGTAGCTCATCTTGTCTTCCTATTGTAGCTTCTCGTTTTCAGTTCACATAGGCTTTTTTCCTCGGCCTACGAAAGCATTAAACAAACTGCTAAAGAAAGGTTTATGATACAGTTGTGCTTGAGCGAGGTTTTGCTCTCAGAAGAAGAGGTAAAATAAGGAAATCACATCTGACATGTTGACTCAAGGCTAAATTTCCCAGGCAGCACCAAAGCAGCCATTAAACTTTAATTGTTCTCCTTGCTCATTGGAAGAACTGTAAAAACACTGGTGAGGCCAATTTTAGAGCTACTGAAAAAGACTGAAAAAGCTCAGTGCTCAATTCACACCTGTTACCAAACGATGCTCTGACATACAGCATGTCCACACTGTGTCTCATTATTTCAGATGTTGTTATATCAAACGGAAAAATAAAACACTGCGATCCAGAGGAAAAATAGCAGACAGCAACAACACTTAAAATTTCCAAACACCAGTCCAATTTCCTCATTATCCAAGAAACAAATGCAGAAAGAGAGTATATGAGCTTTGTTTCTCAATTATTTGCATAATACACTCTGATGGGGGGATGCTGTTCGCAATCCCCAGCTCTTTTGTATCTGTAGATTACAAAAGGCCTGTTTCCAGCGCCACGCAGGCTACCAAGAAGAGACTATCAAAGAGAAGAAACAGGCTTTCAAGTCAGGACCCTTCGATTGTGTTACAGATTGATTCCAGGTGAGGCAGCTTTGGGAAGTTCAGCTGAAGGAAAATTGCCTATCCGTGCAGCTCTTCTGAGAGTCAGGGAGGCTTCACGGTTGGCATGGTGCTCCGGAATTCCAATACTACTCACGTTTGGTGGGATTTCTGAGAGATGAATGCTGGGCCTCAAATATCTTGTTGTGGTTGATTGCAGTTACATTAAAAGCTAAGCCCAGACAAAAAAGGGCTATATGGAGGGTCTGGCTGCTTCAAAAAGCATGTTGAATAGCTGAATAGCACCACAGTCCGCAGACAGTAATTGTCAATGTAATGTTCAAAACATCCCTTTGATCCACTCATAAGATAAGACTTGGATTTATTTTTGAAAAAAGACATTTACCAGTTCCACCATGGTGTTAACGTGATTTTCAAAATGAGCGGGTTATGTTCTTCTCTTCACGCAGGCTATTATGGCAGGAAACGATTTCCAGGATTCCAGACACAGATATTTCATACATATTTCAGCAAACTGGGCTTCTAAAGAATATCATAGCTCAACATAACCATACTCAACCATTATTGTATTTCCTTTTATCCCGGCATTAATTTATTGCTTTTGTCAAACCACACACAGGAGAAAGCTAGCTTTTGATTTTGTGGAGATATACACTATACGTACGGATATGACTGGCTGTGTTTTACTTATTTTGCTGGGATTACGTGGGCTTTCTGTGTCGATCTTCAGCTTTTAAGAGTTTCAAGTGTTCCAGAAGATTTTTACAAACAAAGACATCATCACATTTGCCAATCAATCCTAAGTTACCTTGGCAACTCCGCAGACATCTTCACCCAGCATCTTGCTAGTAGCATCTTTAGCTCCTTTTGATGTACTGGTACTAGCATCACCCAGCCTCACAGGCAGGGCCATCTGTGTAGTGAAACACATCTTAAACAAGTCCCTAGGGAAAGTCTAATCAGATGCTTAAGTGTTCCACACATATGTGAAGAGTGATTCTGTATGTCTGCTGTGAACACTCTGCCAGAGCTGATCTGAACCAGGCTATGTGTGGGATGGACAATTAGGGAGAGAGAGACTTGAGCCAAGCACAGGCATGCCAAGCAAAGTCATTATGCATCACTCACCTGTCTGACCAAATAAACCAACACAGGGAAACATCTGCTCCTGTTTTCCAATTCCAAAAATGTCTGCGCTGTGCAGCAAAAATATAGTTTAGATTAGCTTTTCATCGCAATATCACTTCACAAGCATCTGCAAATATTAGTCACAAAAATAAGGCCATTTTTAGTGCTCCTAGTTTTTATAACTCACAATCATTACAGTAGACTTTTTTTGTTATTTGGTTTTTCCTCATTCATACACTTGCTCTTGTATTTGTAGCATATTGTACATGCTTGTGAGCTTTCCACGTGTTAGAGCACTCAACAGAGATCTTGAGGGAAATCAAGAGGGAAAACGGTGAAAATGTAATTTTACAATGAATGAAAAGATCGTTTCCACCTTCACAGAGCACAGAGCCCAACAGCAAGGAGCTTCATGCAGAATACAGTCCCTCAACCTTTCATTAGGGCCACACAGAGAGTTTGGAAAAAGGCTTATTCTAGTGTTATTTCCAGGGATTATTAAGAGATTGGTCTTGTAATGAAAAGAAAATGGAAGTGGTGTTCCTATCAAACTAAACTGAGGGAGTTTTCTCTCTCGGCTCGGACTTCACACCTCTGATCCAACAGCACCTTTGCCCCTCCTCCTCACGTTCATGGTTCATCCTCTAACCTCATTGACTCACCCTTTCCAGAGAATCTGATCGGGCCTAGAGGCCTATGTGCTCATGTCCTGTTGAGGATTTGTTGATTTCTCTAATCACTGTTCCAGCTCTGCTTGTCTTTGTTTGTTTTGTAGAACAAGCAGCAAACACAAGCGCTTAAGATGGTTCTGTGGAACAAAGAGAAGAGAACTGCTGGAGGATACTGAGCTCTTGATTGCATCTGTAAGGTCACTGTAATTATTTTGTCCTGTGCTTTTGTCTTGATGTAGGCTGTAGTAGAATTATGTCAAGTGTAATTACAGATGAGATTGTTTTGCACAGACAACATCAAATGCATAAAAAAAATTAATTTTTACTTGTATTGTTGTGTCAACATGGGTTTGAACACTGTTTTATGTCATTTTACATAGGTTGCCATAAGTGGACACACAGCCGTACCTAATTGGGTCTGTGGGTACTTTTCTTTGTGCGCTTTTGTCTGTGAAAGATCTGGGGGGAGATGCACAGAGAGGAAGAAGAATGCTGATGAGAATGAAAACCATGAGGAGGAGGAAGTGCTACATTTACACTGTACATGGTCTCCTCTCCTTACTGACAGGGGGAAACAAGCCCTGCTGGCTATCTGCATGGCTTGGCGTTATTTCACTGACAGGATAGTCTCTGAAGCACTCTCTGTTCCTCCTGTGGCGGATACAGTGTGTTTAAAACCAGAACCACAGCTCTGTTCCTATCCCGAGGAGCCCAGACATGTACCCCCTGACTTAAAAAAATGTTTATTGATATGAACTAAATGGGCATGATAGAGGCCTTATTGTATTTTGCGACCAAAAGAGTTTTTTTTGACTGAGGTAAGAAAACTAGCAGATGAACAGAGACTGACAACCCATTTTCAGACAAGGAGGGCTAATATCACAGTAAAAAAATGCTTTACTGAATAGACATTGGAAATTATTTCAAGGATACAGTGACATGGGACATCAAAGGCCTCAGTCTGAGCACAAATCCAAGTATCACTCCAGTCTCCCTTTTCCCATGCACATACAGATCATCAGGAGGGCCTAGCCCCAGCTTCACATAACTCAAACCAGGACAAGTCAAGCAGATGTCATACAGTACTGTGAAAAAGTATTTGCCCCTTCCTGATTTTTTTATTTTTTGCATATTTGTACCAATTAAATTACTTAATTTTTTCATCAAACAAATGCATTTTTTAACCTTAAATTATGTGACCTAATGACCTAATAACTGGTTATGCCAACCTTGGCAGCAACAACTGCAATCAGGCGTTTTCCATAACGGGCAGTGAGTCTTTCACATCACTGTGGAGCAATTTTGGCCAACTCCTCCTTGCAGAATTGTTTTAATTCAGCCACATTGGAGGGTTTGTGAGCATGAACAGCATGCTTAAAGTCATGCCACAGCCTCTCAATCGAATTTAAGTCCGCACTTTCACTAGACTTCAAAAGTTTTCGTTTTTTCTTGAGCCATTCAGAGATGATCTTGCTGGTGTATTTCAAGTCATTGTCCAGCTGCATAACTAAAGGGCGCTAACTGGAGGATGGAAATTCTCCTTCAGGATTTTCTGGTGCAGAATTCATGGTTCCATCAATTATGGCAAGTAATGCATGGGCAGCCCCAGACCATCACAATACCACCACCATGTTTGACTGGTGATGCGAACTATTTAGGAGTTGCTGTGTTAGTTTTCCACCAGATGTAACGGGACACATACCTTTTGAAGTTCAACTTTTGTCTCAATAGTCCCAATATTTCATCAAAAGTCGTGGAGATAATCAAGAGGTTTTCTGGCAAATGTGAGACAAGCCTTTGTGCTTTTTTTTTTTTTTGGTCAGCAGTGGCTTTCGCCTTGGAACTCTCCCATGGATGTCATTTTCACCCTGTCTCTTTTTTATGGTTGACTCATGAACACTGAACTGAGGCAAGTGAGTCCTGCTGTTCTTTCATTGTTGTTCTGGGTTGTCATGGAGTAATTTTCCCTGTTCCAACTGTTTTCATTTGTGGATAATGGCTCTCGCTATATTTTGCCCAAAGTCTTAGGCTTTGGAACCCTTTCCAGACTGATACATGTCAGTTATTTTGTTTGTGTATTTTGTTTCTCATCTGTTCTTTAATTTCTTTAGATTGCAGCATGGTGTGTAGGTTTTTAAGAACTTTTTAGCTTCACTTTATGCTTCATGGCTTCTATTTAAGTGATTTCTTGATTGAGCAGGTCTGGCAGTAATCAGGGCTGGGTGTGGCAAGTGAAATTGAACTCACCTTTCCAAAAAATCTGGTTATTTATAATTCATTCATGATTTAATAAGGAAGGGCAATATAGTCTGGCAGATTTACATAGTCTTTTCCCCCTAATAAATTAAATCATCATTTAAAAACTGCATTTTGTATTTACTCTGGTTATCTTTGTGTATTAAATATTATTAAAACTTAGTTTGATGTTCTGAATAATTTAAGTGTGACAAATGCAAAATTACTTTGTCACAGCACTGTACAGTAACACATCTGGATGCTACTGCAGCAGTATGTGCAGGTGTACAGCCAACAGACTAGCAGTCAAAAAGTAGCAGGATTCCCAGCAGCACATCACTATATTATGGGAGAGATAATTTTGCAAACTTTAGTAAATAATATGGCAACAGTGTAAAATTCTTTGTGATGTTT
>OMLM01001657.1:70550-86669 GCA_900302695.1 Helostoma temminkii | reverse complement strand
CCAGATACTTGGGTAACTGTATGGAATGAAAACAACTTTTTTTTAAATGTTACCCAAATACTTATTGTAGATGTAATTAGTCATGAAATGTCCTAAATCCTAAAGAAACACATCTCTCACCAGACTGTGAAAATGTCTTTGTTTTTTGTTTATTTACTTAGCAAAAAAAAGAGTTTCTGGAAATTCTTACCAAACCATTCTTACCATATTTTTCAGAAGTCAATTTCTAACTCCAGAGCTAACTCAATTTAAATTCAAGATAGTTACTGCTTACACACATAATAGTGAGTGTATTTGCGTCAGAAGGAGTGCTAGGGATTGGGCTGCCTTTGAAGATTGTGCTCTGTTATCAGTTTTAGAACTATAGGTTCTGGATATTTTTTCCTAGACTTAATAAACCAACTTAATTTGATGGTTGACGATGGGAAAGTTGCCAAGCTCAATTTTCTATGGGCTGTTTTTTCTCTACCTGATGTAGCATAAGGCAGCCTCATAATGAATGCATGGTCACACCACCACCAATACCACTTGATCTGCAGCCTTAACTACATAATGAACTGTTGCAACTCAGATGTCAGTCACACACTGCCTCCCTTTTTTTCTCTGCTTGTATCTCACTTTACATTCTCTCTTGAAGTACAATCGGTAAACTAGTGGAGAGAAAAGGTTAAGAACCATCTATTAGGCAGGTACAATTTAAAAATCTTACATTTTGTGGAGTGAATGACCAAGAACATCAGAGTAATTCAACAATAAAACATTTCATCAGTGTATAAAACCCACCTTATTGGTGCATCAGTATGTTTGCTCAGTAAAGTTGTTTTCTATCCTACTTTTGATGCCAGCGACTGAGGTCTGTACTGAGAATATTAACATACTGTGCAGTGAATAAATTGTGGGAGTTTTTGAACTGCTTTTGACACACAGGTAAGGCAATCTGATGTCGACAACAAGCATAGTACTGTTATACCAATAAGGCAGAAACATATGACCTTCTCTTCACATGCACATATGATAAAAACAGTAACCTGTTGTCCTTTTAGTGACTAAATTCAGTCCTGGTCATTGTGGTGTACTCTCCTTAAGGGAATGTCAGTCTTTGCATGGCAGTATGTGGTTGAGTCTGTGATGGAGGCTGGTTACTCTGAATAAATCCACATACTGTGACAGATGCCTAGTGCATAATGTCAAAAGTCTGCCTTTCCTTAAAAGCTCTTCAGGCTCAATCTAGAGTCTGACCCCAGATCATCCACAGAGCACCTGCCACATCAGCCCTTCATCACTGCCACAACACCCACTTGCTCAACAGCTCCAGACATGAAGCTAGACAAAATTGTACACAGCACCCTAATAGCAATATGATATTGAGGGATGGGTGGGAATGACAACCACACAGCTTCGTGTTATTTCTATCATTTGAAAAAGCAATCAAAGCTGATCTAATTAGGCCTGTCTGTATAACTGAGGTCTTGAGGGACATGTTGACAGGGTCCAGATACTCTCTGTTTCTGTGCAAATGTTCCAACAGAACCATAGGGAATTCTGGGATTTGAGGGCGTCGTGACGGAGACTCTTGTTGAGGATGTAAACCAGACGTCAGCCACCCTGTGTGTCCTGAAGCTGTATGAATGCTTATAGGAAACAATTATGCATGTATCAGAGCTCTGTGTGCATACTCATTTAAAACAGTCATATTTGTCATAGTCCAGGTCTGCACTTGTTTGTTTAAACTCTGACTTGGCATATGATGAATGTGTATTGCATTTCTAATTTAAGCAATGTCTTTTCTAGTCAGTCGTGTGGGCTCTTTCTGCACGGGTCCTCCTGGTCTGCCTACCTTTTCATATTTCATATAATAGTATGGCCCTTTAGGATACAAGAGGGTGCAATTTAATAGCAGTTTAATAAGGCTTTAATTTTAACTGACTTTAAAGTTATAGATCTGGACTATTTCTCTAAGTAATTGCCTGACTAAAGATTTGATAGACTGAATTTCTACTGTTACAACACAAACTTAATTTTAGGAGGTCAGATGTTTTTTTGTTTTTTTTTTGTGGCCACTCACAGTTGGTGGTTGAACTCATCTTCCCAGTCAGGTTACATCCAAGTATGTTTCTAGTTTGACTTGCTTGGATGAAACATTATTATCTCCGCATCTCTTTTGTTTTGTTTTTTCTAAAGGGATAGATTTCACCCGAGGTAACAGTGGAAGACTGAACCTCTTCCCTAACAGACAGAGTGGAGGTTATTTGGCACCAAGTTTGGGTTTTGATTTTCATCTAAATTGATTTGAATCTAAACATGACACATTCCATCCACTTTACAGAAAAATGGAGTGAGTTTTAACTAAAACCACTGAATGCTTCAAAGCATGTATTTCAGCTAAAGTAATCTCTTGATATCTCTGTGGAGGATCTACTAAACATTCTGTGTCATCTTCCTGTTTTGACTTTGACTGTTTGACTGCATTTAGAGTATTTTCATTTAATCTCCTTATACATGTATATAGATGTGTTTACTTTAATTTAGTGTGCTAGAAATTAATTTATTATTGATAGGTAATTCAAAATATTGCTTAAGCTTATTTCAGGTCTCATCCTTAAATCCTGGTAGCGCGGTTGCGCCAATTACAGCCACCATTTTGGTGGATGTACAACATTTTTGGAAATGTTATTATTATTTTTATTATTATAAGATCTGCTACTGATTGAATTTGGATATGTGTGTTCATGTGGAAGTTATAAATATAACCAGGGAATTAAGTAATAATTTTAGTTATTTGTTATTTATTAATAAGCATAAGACATTTTCCTGAATCTCTGTATTAGTTAATGCGATTTAAAACCTGCAACTTTAATGTCTAAACACACCTTTTACACACCATTTTACTCCCAGAAAATGATAAAACAAATAAAAAATTAGCCAAATAATATTTGTCTTAATCCTGCATGAACTACCTTTGTTTGTTTCTCAAATTTTCCACTAATTACGTAGCTGGAACTGCGAAGTTGCTTCATGACTGACAGATGTTTCTCCAAATTTAATTTCAGATGTGGTTCAAAATTAAGAAACTATGGTGTTTCATCTTGAAGCTGGCTTCCCATGATGCTGATGGACAGAGGTGCCAGGTCTGCTCTGGTTTCATGCTGTCAGATAAAATCAGTTTATGTGTTGGATTCCTGTCGCTGAGCAGACCAGGTTAGTGCTGACTCAACTTTAAGGTTTGGGCTTCGAGAACCAAGTCACGCAATGCAGAAAGAGAAGTCATGGGTCATAGTTTACCTTTCCTGCACCTTTTTTATTCTTCAGAGTGATAGCAGGTAATCTTACAACAATAAAACAAATATGCCTAAATGTTTATTATGCAACTTTTATCTGCAGTGAAGTATTTAAAGACATCAGCGTGTGTCAAAACACATGGAGACCCTGACAATTGACAGGGATGAATTTGCATTGGAAACATTTCGAAGAGTCTTTGATATTTCATACAAGAATATTTCATGTTGCAGAGGAGACATGTGCTCATGTATTGTCAGTTACCGTACTTTGAATAATATTGCAAAACTTGTGGAGGTGTCTAATTTCCAGTTGCAATAAAGTCCAATCCAGTGACTCATGGCTACTGTTAACTACTGTCTTCAATTTAACTCTTTTTTGCATATTATTTTACTGTTGGGCTAAAATAAATTTACTTAGTTCTGACCTTAATTATGGTTCTTACTATTTTAATAACAATAAACACTTCTGGGAAATACACCTAATAAGACCCAAAATATGCTAACTGTTCATGAACTGTGTAACATGCAAAACAGTTATACTGCTATATATGGTCTATAACTAGTTGTCATTTAAATCATATCATTGTATTTTTAATTCAAGAACTTCTCTGTGGCTTTCAGATGCATTTCAAGCAAACTAAAATAGCTGAACACGTTAAAATCACCTTAAAAACTACTACATGTGGAAATAAGTATAGGCCACTTACTCTTCTACTTTATGTACACATAAATGTACTTTAAAGTCAGCGTAGGTATTGATCTTCATAGAAATATTGAACATGGCAAAGGAGTAAATGTAAAGGAAAGGGAAGGAGTAAATGTACATGAATATAACATAGTCATATTATGAATACCTTCCACAGATCATGTTCTTCTTTTTCAACTTTTGGCTGTTCCCATCAGGGGTCGCCACAGAGAATCATCTGTTTCTACCTAACTCTATCCTGGACATCCTTTACTCTAAATTAACTGTGCACAAATGTATTTAATGTATTGTTGAATCTGATTTAGATACTGACAAATACTGATACTGACATGTGGTTCTTAAATCTCGTGAAATTATGCAAGGATAAAATAACACTATAGCCCTGATGAGATTTTTTTGTAATAAATAATATGGAGTACATATAGTTCTGCAGCTTTTATGAATATGCAAATTTCCTCATCAATATGAGTGTAAAAGATGTTGACTGTGATTAACTTTTAGGTTGAGATACAAACAGATAGACTGGGACATGTGAGTTGGTTTAGGATGTTTTGAGAGGCACTCAAAAAGTAAAAAAAAAGGGCAGCCATGTGACAAATAAGCCCACTGCCACTGAGTATGTGGATTAAACTATTCTTCAATAGATGTCTAGGATTATTACCACCAGGACCACGTGCGTCTCTCCAGCTGCTATGTCACTACATGACAAAAAAAGAGAAAACATGAGGTCTAAAGCCTTATAAAGCATGAGGTTTGCAGCCACTATGCCAACACTTTCGCAGTATGTGGGCATAATGCATAGCAGCTACACAGCAGTTCTCTGTGGCATAAGACATTGTTAGTCATCAGAAAATACCCACATCCTCACAGGTATCACTTGTATGGCAATATAAATGCACTGCAATAGGAAAACAGTACGTCTGTTTTTTAAAAGCAAAGGACTACAAAGTTTGTTCCAAATGGGTGTTTTGTAAACAAAGCCACCCTCGCACTACACTATGAATCACTGCAGTATGAATCACTTTTTGCAAGATGGTGAATGCAATTCTCCAGTTGTAATAATGATAATGATGGTGGTTAAGTGGGGATGCTTGTAATCTGTTTGTAACACATGTGTGCCATGAATTATTAATGTTGCCCAACTAATTGAAAAGAGGTTGAGTGGAAAAAGTCCCTCACCCTCCATAAATGGCCGGAAACACCCAAGACTTTATTTCTGTGTTTCTGGCAGTAGAGTGTGAGAAAGGTTGATGGGTAGAAATATGTAAAGATGCATAGTTTGTAGGGGAGAGTAGAAATATAGAGGAAGCCAGAGGGGTTGTAGATAAATTCTTGAACTTGCCTTTGCTGCACTACAAGTGGTCTGAGGCCAAAGTGTTCGTGGGGCTCTTGTGGTTTTTCAGCCAATAAATCCTCTGCACATATTTAATCCAGTCAGATGTTCTGCAGGAGAGAAGCATTGAAGGATGTACGGCCATTACTCAGCAACCCACATCAGAGAGGGGAGCAGGGATCTATATAACCCGACCTTAAATAGCCTATATATCCATACAGAAACAGACAGAAAACTGACACAGGTGTGAGTAAAAGTGTGAAAGTGAAACGTTTAATAACGCTGATGCCCTAATACTACAATAGGAACATTCACTTTTTGATTTCTGATTACTCAAAGAATAAGCACGGTGCTGAATCAGAATCTGTTTATTAGTCAAGTATGTAAGCGTGAAAGGAATGAGGTTTGGTGTTAGCTTCCCAAATGTACATAACACAAGAACAAAAGAAAACTAACAGTATACAAACATACAAAAGTCCAGCAGGACAATGTGATGGGAATTTTTTAAACTTTTTACAACAACTGCATTTAGATTGACAAATATGTTAATCAGATATTCCTCACTGCACAGTCACAATACAATGACTAGAATTACAGTATAAAGATAACGTAGCGACAAGAATACATCAGCTATTCCAAGACGTGTCCAGATGTGTTTACGTTAATTACCCTACACTTATAATCTAAAAACATGACATTTTCCTGTATTCAATTTTGAATAGGCTGTTATGTTTAGTCTTAGTATGTTGAATTTACGTGGTACAATTTAATTTACATTTTGGTACTCCATCTACAATCTGCCAGACCCTGATCTGTTCTTTTATTTTCTACTTTATACTTGCTGCTTTAAGTTATTTTATTACTGAAAATACAACTGCTAACCACATTGCCACATGGTTGCAAATTATTTAATCCCTTGTGACCACTGAAAGGTGTTGAAAAGACAAAGACAGAACAACAGTGAATGCACATACATTAACATGGTTATTTGAGCAACTGGATTTGGCTGGGAGTTATTTAGCACATTTTAAGCACGACCGTTGTCGGGTATACTGAACATGTGCGCCATCTTCTGTTCACTTTTTGATATTATTAGGAGGATTTTTTTTTCAGTTGGGCCAAAAATCCTCCATTGCCTTCGCCTCTTAACTCCTCCTGAGATTTCCTTGGTTTTTGTCTGTGTTAGCTGAGTGCTGTGTAGGGATGGGGTCATGGAACTGGAAATAGAGAAGCTTAAATATTTTTACACAATGCCATTAAAAATCATAAAATTAAAGCTTGTTGGAAATAAGTGCTTCACACTACATACTGAAAATATCTGTAAATTAACTACTCAGGGTTAAAACCAGTATTGACTGGTTTAATATCATTTAATGTAATTTTTAGGCATTTTAAGTAGGTTGGTAAAGCTGGGTCAATGTTTGCAAACTGACTGGCTGTCTGCAACATCTACAATTTCTCCACTGTAGTTTAATATGCAGATTTTACTGTCAGGCGGTCTTGAGGGCAGCAGAGGGGTCCTTGTAGCCGCTAAGGTTAGCTCAGAAGCAGCTAGTCAGCCATTGGCCGGTGTGAGACTGAGCATCCTTCTAGAAAAATACCACTGAAAGTAAAAGATACGAGCGCCACTTGAACAATACTAACGTTGAATCCGACTGAGAAAATCTCTTTGAAGACAAAGAGTATAAAGGTATGAGATTCACATCACTGTCAATACATGTCTTTTAGTTTAGTAAATCGTCTTTAGCATAGTTTATTCGAAACGATTGCTCCAAACCCGTTGTCGCAGTGTCCCGGGTTGTCTTTGTTTTTTACAGTTGAAAACATCGTAAGTGAAGTCGTCGTACATTAATATGAACCTAATTTCATGGTTTTTATTGTTGTGGCTAACAATGTCAAAGGCACCCGGTTAACTCGCATAACGTTAACAAGCATGTTAGCTTCTCAGCTAACAATGGGACGCTGTTTTAACAGAATCACTGTAGCTAACGCTAGCTAACGTTAACGACGCGCCGGCAGAAATCTACTGTTCTAACGAAGCGTAGTTATACAAGAGGAGTTTACATCGATACTTGACTTGGCGAAGTGTGTATTGTTAACATTTGTCATTGAGGTTATTCGCTCTTAAACTTTATGAAAACAAAACAGACACATTCGCCTGTGCTAATGTTACAACGTTGTGAGTCTGTCAAATTAATTTAGTATATTTGGGGTTTCGCTACATGTAACGTTAGTAACGTTACCGCTACCCGCATCTAACTACCTAGTAACGGCCAGAATTGTAGTTAGTTAACTATCTGTTACACATTAAAGCAAAAATTGTCGGTTCCCTTTCTCTTTGGCACAAAAAAGGCGAATTTATTTACTTGATCACGTCCCTATCACTTTCTCTAGTCTCGAGTCTAGTTTCATAATCGTGGTATTAAACCTCAGACTACGGAAAGCACGTTTCACTACATAGATTATTTACATAAATTGAACATTAGGTGGCAGTCGACCCGGGCCATCCATGTCTAACAACTGCAGTTCAAAACTTGAATACTGAATTTGCAGCCTTGTAATACCTTTGTTTTTTCTGTTTCACAAGTATCTTAAGACGAGAAAATGTTTAATGGGTAAAATACATGTGTCCCCATAGATGCCTTCAGCAATTGTTGGCAACAATGCTGTCCAGTCCACCACTCCAGATTTAGGAAATGGAAGTCATTCTGAGACCATGAAGCAGTTTCTTGGCGTGATTGACAAGAAAGTTCGCAACATGGAAAAGAAAAAGGTATTCTTATTTTGAAGTGTGCCATCACATCATTTTCTTTTGTTGAACCTTAAGCAGATTGTGAGATTTTTGTTTTGCTTGTGGGAATATGTTGTGATGGGTTTCACCAAGCATGTTGTCATTAAGTAGAACATTTTGTCTTGTTTGTTGATAGATTTATACAGTGAACTCTTCTAGTCAATTTAAAACCTGTCAATCATAATAGTTAACATGTGATTTCACCTAAATATTCTCCCAAATTATTATGCAGAAGTTCAAGATGTGTCTCTCCATTTGCACCACACAGCATCAGTAATTATTCGTCTAACTTTAGTGTAATACTAGTTGTTCTGCTTAACATTCATCAACCTTCAGACATTAAACCACAATGACAATTAAGGCTCTATTCCCTATGTAATTGATCACATTTAAGATCTTTTTTGTTTTTAATTTTATTTAAACCTTAAATTTTTGTTTTGTTTTACAATATTCTTACAGTCCAAACTGGATGACTATCAGGCTAAGAAGAATAAGGGAGAAAGACTGAATCAGGATCAGCTGGTAAGATAAGGCAAATAGAAGTTTTGCCATTTGTTTACAGATTAAATGTTCTAATAAAAATGATATACGTGATGTCAACTAACATTAACATTTATATTTACAAATGGTGGCAACAACAATTGTTGTTTTTCCTGCCTTTCTCCAATAGTGTTACACTGTGTTTCAGAAAATGATGCAGCGTCATCTGAATGAGTTTTAATGATTTACATGTCTTTAATCTTTAAATTATGTACCTGAAGGACACTTTGTCCAAGTATCAAGAGGTCCTCAACAACCTTGAGTTTGCTCGAGAACTGCAGAAGAGCTTCCTGGTGTTGGGCCAAGAGGTGAGTCTGGGTTACAGTTGTTCTTATAGTTCACAGATCAGTTGAGACTCATTTTACGCATTTGCCAGGATGATATTTAAGAACACTTAGAGGTGGTTTTGGAAAGCTACATAAATACATATAACCACATACAGTATTTCTTCTATTTCAATGCTGTATCAAGACCTGACTTACAACTGTGGTTCACTGAACCCATTGTATCTGATACTATACTCTTGGGATATCACAATGTAACAAGAATTCATTGAAACGCATCTGATTGTATGTTTAGGTTCAAAAGGCAGTGAAAAAGTCTGCGAGACGGGAGCAGCTGCAGCGGGAGGAGATGGAGCAGCGGAGACTGAAGACAGTTTTGGAGCTTCAGTTTTTACTGGACCAGTTGGGAGATGATCGCGTCAGGCAGGACCTTAAACAGCCCGATGCCACTGGTTCCCCTTTGCTTACAGATGCAGACCTCACATCCCTCGATGAGTTTTACAAACTTGTGGGACCTGATAGGAATTACGATGTCAGGTAAGTGTGTGTGATTGTGTGTCTAAGTTATGTGCAGTAAGTAAAGTATTATCATCACTGCTTCAGTATGTTATATAGATTTTAATTACCATCGGTGAAGAGCTTTTTTTTAATATATTGGAACAGACCCAGGCAGCATGGTGGTGTAGTGGTTAGCACTAATTGGTTAATTGGTGACTCTAGATTGCCCATAGGTATGAATATGTGTGAAGTGTGAATGTTTTTTTCAGCCTGTGATAGGCTGGCAACCTGTCCAGGCTCTACCCTTCCTCTTTGCCATTTACAGCTGGGATTGGCTCCAGCACCCCTGCGGAAAAGTAGTTAGGATAATGGATGCATGCATGGAGCCAAAAGTATATCAATAAATTGTATATTTACCTTCTTGTGTAACTTGTAGGTTGACTGAGCAATATGAGGAAGCCTCCCAACATTTGTGGGAACTGCTTGAGGGCCGAGACAAGACTGTGGTAGGAACCACATGTAAGTATTTTGATGGCTCTAGATCCCACCACAAAAACAATAAATTAATGCTTTTGTTTTCTAACTTGTTACACTCTCTTTGAACCAGACAAGGCACTAAAGGACACTCTAGACAAAGTGCTTCTGAGTGGTTACTTTGACAGAGCACAAAGTCATCAGAATGGGACATGTGATGAGGAAGAGGAACAAGAGGAGCAGACTGTGGAGTCTCAGGCTGGGGAACAGCCATCAGAACCTGGTAACCAAAACCACATTAGCAAATATGTGTGTTCGATTTTTTTTGACTTAGAAAAGAAGAGGTCTTCACATTTATTTCTTTTAACCAGAAGCAACAGCTACTGAGAAATACCCAGAACCAATTAAAGTGGAAACCACAGAGGTAAGATTTCTGAGTATTGCACAAATTATGTGAGACACACAAACAGCATCTGTTTTGTTTTGTTTTAATTTTCAGTATGTTGTTTTGTGTTGTAGTTTGTAAACAGACAGTTCATTCCAGAAACTACATACAGCAGTACAGACAAAGACCAAGTGGAGGAGTGGACAGTGGACACTCAGGTATGCTGCAATATTGTATCACAAGAGTTCATATTGTCATTATGCATATTTTCTTTGTACTTTGTATTTCAGTATACACTAATGGGTCAGTCATGTGTGTGTCTGTTGCGTAGATGGTGAATTCCCTCCAGCACCAGCCTCCTGCTCAGCTGGCTCCAGAACCAACAGTTACTGCAAACCATGTTGCTCCCTCTCCGACCACTGACCCAGTAGTCAGACAACAGGCAGTGCAAGACCTAATGGCACAGATGCAAGGGACATACAACTTCATGCAGGTGAGAAACTCCAGCAGATATTGTATTGTTCAGTGCAGTGTTGTTGCTAATCAGAGATGGATCTTTAAAGGCCATATAACTAATTTCAGATGGCCTTCTGAGGACCAAAGAAACTTATGCCCATATACCTTTGATTCTGTGAGACTATATGATCCTGACTCAGCCATCTTTATTATCTCATCAACTCATTGATTAATGTAACAAATCACTCTTTTACATGCTGTTACAGCATTGCCTTACAGGTCTTATCCATGACCCAAAAATACACTGCTCTTGTTTGCTTCTCCTAGGACTCTATGTTGGAGTTTGATGGCCAGGCTCTGGACCCAGCCATCGTGTCTGCCCAGCCAATGAAACCTGTGCAGACCGTGGACCTGCAGCAGATGGGCTGCCCTTCAAGTGAGCACCACTTAAATTGTCTTTAAACTGAACAGATTTCCTCACAGATATTATTGAGAATCTGGTCACTGTCAGTCTGTTGATTGAAGTTAGGTTTAATGTGTGTAACATTGTTTTCTGAATCGCTTCCATTTTCTTAAACTCTTCCCCAACAGCACACTCAGAGTCCAGACTTCAACAAACAAGTGCAGTGTCTGGACCACAGGAGTCCTCACAGGTAAGTAGAGTGAAGCAGAGCAGGAAGTGATTGTTTGGGTTTTCCTGAAAGAGCGATGCATAGATAATTTCTTAGATTATAGGGACTTGATGTTTTATTTTTGTGTTACAAGGACGATTAAATGTGATCCTGTGACATATCATGATGTTATCCACTGTGTCTTATAGGAAGTTACAGTAAAAGATTAAGCATCCCATCCCTCACTCTGACCTCACCACAGTCCTTGTTTCCTTGCCTTCTAAATCCCCTCCCTCCTTCCTCCCTCCTCAGGCCTCCATGTCTCTGTCATCTGAGCAGTCCCCCGCCCCATGTTCCTTGTCCCCTGCCTTCCCACCTGTCTCCAAACCCACTCACAATGGAGGCATCAATGTCAACGCTACACCCTTCCATTCAGTGCAAGCGGTATGCTTTCTGTCTGGGTCCAGTTAAACATAAAACAGTAAATGTTTTCAACTAAACTATATATTCTGCTAGAAACATCAAGTTCCAAAGTTGTTGAAGGCGAATGGGTCTTAGTAAAATCAGCAAAACGTTGGTTGATTATTTGTGCACAAAACTGCTAATTAGTTGTTTTGGCATTGATAGAAATACTTAAAACCTTTCTCTTCCTCTTCAGGTATTTAATATGAATGCACCTGTACCCCCAGCCACTGATGCACAAGCTGACCCTCTGAAGCAGCACAGCCAGTTTCCTGGTGGCTATAGACAAGGCTATACTAGCCAGTCAGAGAGTACTGTAGACCAGCCAGACATTCCACAGGAGGCAGTACAGTCAGGTGAGGCTTGAGTTTTAAACCAGCAGTTTATGTACACTGGTAGAGCTGGAAAATCAATTGTGTCAATTTACATGAAATGTTTCGATGTAGTGTTTACATTCATTCCAAATTATGGCAGCTTCCAATCCTGCTTACAGCCAAACATGCATCTTATACCTAAAGCAGAACAGTATTATAAACCGAACAGTAAAAATAAAGCATTGCAAACTAAATAGTTCACCTCAACAACTACAACATTTAAATCCGCCATTTACATTAATGCATGCGTAATAATATCACCATGTAAGGTTAAATATGGGACATTTTCTGAATTGAGTACTTTTAAGTTTTAAAAAGGCAATAACTAATTTCAGTAGGCCTCCTTTGAACAAAACCAAAGAATAGAGCCACATCTTTGCTCCTTGCCCCTCCCTTCCTGTTTCTGTAACTATGTCGCACAATATATACAGTTTCCTCACTGTCTGACATTAAATCAGACTAAACTTTTTCAGTTTTAGGTCAGTTAGGATTATCACATTTTTTCTATTTTCTCTAAACATACAGCCAACTTAGGTACAAAGTGGCTTAAGGGCAACAAAGTCAATGTTTTGGAGTGGCCTCACAAAGTCCTAATCTCAGTCCTTTAGAAAATGTGTGTGCAGAGTTGAAAAGGTTTGTGCAAGTAAGGCGGTCTGCAAACCTGACTCAGTTCCATCAGCTCTGTCAATAGAATGGGTCAAAATTGCAGCGAACTACTGTGAAGAGCTTGTGGAATGACACCCAAAACATTTGACCCAAGTCATATAGTTCAAAGGCAATGCTACCAAAAACAAACAAAAAAATTATCTCATTATTCTGGCATTTAGCATATAGAAATCATTTTGGAAATCCTAACTGAACTAGTCTGATTTAATGTAATAAAAAATGTGTCTTTTTATACAGTATATGTAAACTTCTGGTTTCAGCTGTACTTCCACAGCCAAACTTTAAACTACCATTGGCTGTTAGCTGAAAGTGATGGTTCCCTTGTTCAGCAGCATTGCAGATGTACAAGCTGTGCAGCTACCTTCGAGACATTTGAACATATGTAGACATTACCTGAGTGAGCTGCATGTGGACCTGATTGTCTCAACATGAAGCTATAATGTGAAGTGACAATGTTGAGAGTTTAGTGACTGATGATGATGATGATGATGATGAGTCTATACAGATGCCTAACGTTGTTTCTGAAGGATGTTTGTAATTTGTCACGTGTGTTTTGATCATAGTAATGATCAAAAATTATAATTTCTTATATGTGTAAAATATTAGTTATTACAGCTTTAAGTACATCTTTGTGATAATATTTACATACTTTTACCTAAGAGATTTAATGCAAGACTGTAACTGAGTACTGTAACTAGTATTAATACTTAGGCACGTAAATACATCCTTCTACTTGTGCTAAACCCCACCTGTTCTTACCAGTTGTAGGTGGGTTCCAGTCCCAAGACCAGGTCGTGGCTCCAGCAAGTGGCCATGAAGATTCCTCTTCAGGTGCAGGGTTTGGACAGTCGGGCCAGTCCTATTACAACAGCAGGGCTGTGCCCAGGGGTGGACCCAGGAATGCCCGTGGCATGATGAATGGATATCGAGGCTCCTCCAATGGATTTAGAGGTACCACCATTAAAGCACTAATAACCTCACTGGGCAGTTTTGTAATGGAACAGATTTGATGGAAGTCCATTGTTCTTCTTCCACCTCACACTGTATTTTTAATGGGGCAACAGGACAGCTGTTTCCAGCTACAATAGTCATTTACAATATTAACAATATCAACACTGTAGTTCTGATCAATTAGATGTTATAAAAATTTGATTTACTTTGAAAAACATTCACTTCTCTGTGTGTGTGTGTGAGAGAGTGTTTGCGCACTTGTACTGTATATATGAATAAATAATAAATTAGAATAATTTTGCTATTTTCAACATGCCTCGTTGTTGTGGTTTTTGAGTGTTTGTTTTTCTTTTGGTCGACCAGACAACTTGGTTTGTAAGTCAATAAGTTATTTTTGGACCCTAATTAGTGTCATGTTTCATCAGGTGGATACGAAGGCTATCGCCCTCCTTTCTCAAATGCTCCTACCAGCGGTTATGGCCAAACCCAGTTTAACACATCTCGGGAGTATTCCAATAGCACCTACCAGCAGGTAAAGTTTTCTTTCATTACCAACCAATAACCTATATACACTTAATGTATAAAATAGCTTGTAATATTTTTATCCAAATTGCCTGTACATTTCCAAATTAAAGATGGCTAGTCATTGTAAATCCCTTTTGTTTCTTCAAGGACGGATATCAGCAAAGCTATAAGCGGGGAGCTGGCCAAGGACCTCGAGGTTTGTCTCGAGGTAATGCTCAAGCAATGCGATCCTAATGGTAAATGAGGACCGTCAAGTTGCGCCACGTTGAACATTCAGGATATTTGAATGTGTTTGCCCAAGCTCACTTTTATAACAATGTTTTCTTTCTCATCTGTAATCTTTCTTTTTTAACTCCTGGCGTACTTCTCAGTCAGTCTGCTTTGGCCTGTCTAGATCCTCGTAATGTTTTAACACAAATGCTGAACGTTACCACATAGGATTATCATAATGTCTGTGATGTAAAACAGACATTCCTGTAAACTTGAAAAGATATCATTAATTTATTTTTTGTACAAAATAAATGTAAACCCTGCCACTGTCGATCTGATTCCATGAGAATGATTATCTTCTGCCCTGTGCTGTCAGCCACTTTGTCCTTTTGATCTTATTGTTTTCATAAAGGCATATGGTTTGTTTTTTTTTTTCCAACCCCATTCACTTCTCACGCCATCACTTCTTTGTACACTCTTGAGACTGTTTCAATAAAGTGTTCTATTACCTTCTGTTTAACAATATTACATTCTGGTATTTTAATTGTTTTGTTTTACATGTCAAATTAGTTGTTGAAGCTTGTTATTGGTTTAGTGGTTAGATGGGGAATACCAGGGCTGCCATTGAGCCATATTAAGTGTAATCAAATACTTAAGCTAGTATGTAGATTTCTTAAATAATAGCACATCTTTTTTTGTTTTGTTTCTAGAAACAATCCCATTGAAAACTGGTGCATTTCATTCCCTTACATGTCTTGTACGACACTTGCAGTATTTGCGATACTGTTTTGACATGGTCATATTTAAGATTTTTACTGCAGGTGCCTTAGATTTTAACATTGCATAATTTTTCACCTTTATCTGCTGTTTATCAAGTGACTGGATCTGTTACACAAACACAAAAAGTCATAACTGTTTTATTATCTTGAACTGAGGTTTACAGTATGGTCAGATGACTTTTTATCCAGCAGCAAGCGATCGGTAACACCACCTGTACAATTCGTGCAATTTATGATGCAGTATTGTTTCACAGAAAACAGATGACACTGCAAAAAGTATCTATTCAATGACAATATTTTGTATGAAGTAAAAACCACAGTAAGGCAGAGCTGTCAACACCTATTTTCCACGGCCACTGTCTTCCAGCTTAAAGAAACTGCAACATTAAAAGAAAAAAAAAAACTGAATAGCATAGCAATTACACCAAAGTCACCATCTGTGGGGGAAAATGCCAGGTATTAATAGAGATGTGACAAGTACAATATGAAGCAAATGCTAAGTAGCCAATTAAAGCATTTTTATACCCCACTTTGATTTAAACCAGGAATATTAATATTAGATAATTTTATGAATGAAAAAATACTGTTCAGTATGACAAAGGTGATCTTGGACATGGCACTTGCAGAGAGTTTTGCCCTTTAAATTTTTTGAATTAACTAATTCGACATATCAGAATTTGCTTTGACAAACAATTCTGATGTAGACATCAGAATAACACATCTGATAAAATTAGTTTAATTAAACAGTTTAATTAAATTAAAATCATGATCAACTCACAAATAAATATGGGAGGTA